>VZDJ01000247.1:1354659-1441448 GCA_008694505.1 Cyanoderma ruficeps | reverse complement strand
CACACACAAAACAAACAAACAAACAAAACCACCAGAAAATTAAGCCTAAATATATGATAGATGCAGCCCCAAGCAATTTCCGGGTGTACATTCACAACGAACTTGCTGGGACACTCTGCATCATATCACACCAAACACCATGTCTATATTTCTCTCCTATTTCTCTCAGGATTGAGTAACAAGCCTATAGAACTATCCTCCACTCATCTTAGATCTGAAAAAGTAGTGTACAATAACATTCTAGCTGCATTTTACCCTCTTTCAGAGAAATTTGCTATGAATATGAATTAGGATCTGAAGATTCCCTGAGGGATCTTTCATTGACAAAAACTGCTTCCAAAATCTGGACAAATCATCATGACCTTGGCAGGCAGCAACCCAGTTGCTACAGCTCTGAAGTCCGCTGCAGCTGTGAGGTCCCTCAATCTGCTGCAAGTACTGGTCACAAACTCAACTCATGTACTAGTTCCATGCACAGTGCTCTCCAAAAAGAGAAGTCCCATGGATTTCTACCTTGGAGCTGCCTTGGAAGAAAATGAGACAAAGCTCAGGTGTGCACCCAGATGGCTGGAGCCTACACCTGTAGCTGTATTGACTAAATTCTCCTCCACCATAACCACTTTTCACAAGCAGAATTAGCAGGTTTGGACTTTGATTTTTGTGCATTGAGCCCATATAAGCCGCTTCCTAGAATAATGCTAAAATAAGTGGTCTACAGAGGCTTTCATTTCCTTCCCTGCCCTATATTGTTCTCTGCCATAAACATGTCAGAGAAGAAAATTTGGATAACTCTCTGAACCTGAAAGCAACTTTCTCCCAAAAGCTCTGCAGGGAAGAGTCTAGGGTATTATAAAAGCTAGAGTGATAATACAGAAAAAAAATTAGAAAAACAGTATCAAATTTCTTGTTATGTATCTCAAAGAACAGAAACCAGTTGGACTTTCCTGACACCTTTGTGCTTCTTGAACCTTCTTGGGCTCGTGAATATAATCAAGTATTCTCATTAGCTGCCTTTCAGAAAAAATATGTATTGCAGGAATGCCTGATTAAGGTGGGCGGGTTTTTTGTTTTGTGTGGGTGGGGGGTTGTTTGGGTTGGTGTTTGGTTTTGGGGGGGGGAGGTTGGTGTTTTTTTGTTTGTTTGTTTGTTTTGTTTTTACTGGACACTGCCAGGTTTATGAAAGATTGGCTGTTGCCAAGACATTGACTTTCCAGAGCTCATGGTATCCTTCAGATCAGACATCATTTAAATTCTGCACTCAAAAGGACATCAGACACTGTAAGTAGTGTTAAAAAAGCCAATGAAAATGTGATCCATCAATCTGGTGACCTAATGAAGTGAAGAAAAAAAGCTCCATCATGAGGAGAAGTTTTAAAAAGAAGCCTTCTTTAGCTCTATTTGACCAAAAAGCATACTGAACTTTGAAGCCTGTGATGATTCCTGCAGGAGTACACAACCTTGAGGCTTTGGAGTTCAGACAGGTTGGTGTTCCCAGACAGACTTGGGAGGCAAGAGCAGATAGTTTAGACATCTCCAAGAATCACTTGTCTCTCTTTTGGCAATACAGGGTCTCCCCAGACACAGTTCAACAATATGGGAAAAGGACACCAACTCAGATGAGTTTTTATTTTTATTAGAGCTGAAATACAGAATTAGTTCCTTAAGCCCAACATGAAAGGTTGGCAGCACAAATCTAATCTTTGCCACATGTGAATAGAGAAGCCAAGTCTCTTTTAGTTACTGGTGTGACAGAGAGCAAAAATAAACCCACTTCTGTGGTAGACTATAACAAAAGGACAGGGCAATAATAATTTTTCATTGCAGGTGTTTACTCTCCTTCCTGTCTTGAAACAGCTGGCAAGCAGTTAAGTCTCTATCTCCTTAACATAACTCTGATATGAGATGGGAATTAGATTAAGAAAATTAACATTCTATGCAAATTTCAACAGATTTTAACAGCTAATAACCCTCAGCAGCTTTGATTCTCAGTAAAAAGCTCTTTTGGCTTAACATAAGATGCAGTTTTCCATTTTGGCAGTTTCTTCTGTGATCTGAACACAAGCATCTCATGAAGTCTTTTCTCCCAGTGTACAAGCCCCAGGTTAAAAAAAGCTTTTTCCTTTTTTTTTTTTAACAGAAATGAAGAAAAAATTCTGCATTTTCAAGCCTCATGGCTATCTTGACAAACCCGAACTTGTAGATTTGTCAGTTATTAAATGAGTGTCACACCTAACCCCAGTTCTCACTGTTGGCTGAAGCAGAGGTCGGTTCCTTCTGAGGACAAACTTCACCACGTGTGTCCTCTCACACACACGTTCCATCTGATTTTGACAAAACTAATCTCACAAAACTCCATATACACTTTCAAAAGAAGGAATTACCTTTAAATGATGATAAACTGATGTATATAAAGATGCATTTTCCAATCTGATGAGCTAAAATTCAGCTGTCACACAGCAAATTAACACCGGTCTGTTCCAGAAACACTCACCTCACGCCCTGACACATGACTTTACCCTGATCCCACTGCCATTACCTCCTAAAACCTACCAGCTGGTCTGGCTTTAAGCAATTCCAAAAGTGGAATTTGCTGTCGAGTATCTGATTTGAGGTTTATGTAAACTCCAGTCTAAAGTTAAGGTTGGTTGGTTTGGTTGGTTGGTTTTTTGTTGTTATCCTACTTGAATTTTGATCATTACATAAATCTTTCTAAAAACAATTCAGATCACAAACGAAATACCTCAGCCTCCTGCCCAGCTTTGCCGTCCTTTTCTCTGGGAACAATTTTCATTGCCAGCAAATCTTCCCTCAACCCCATCGTTTTCCATGCCGCGGGATAAAAGCGACAGCCCAGTTCTCGCCCCGGGTTGAGCGGAGCCCGCGCCCCGCGGCCGCGCTCACGGCCCCGCCGCCCCCGGCCCGGCCCCGCGGGTCCCGCCGCCCGCTCACCTCCGGGCTCCGCCGCGCCCCGAGAGCGGCCCCTGCGCGCCCGGGCGGAGCGAGCCGGGGGCGGCGGGCCCGGGCACTGCTCCGCTCCGCTCCCCGCCGGCCGCGGCCCTGCCCCGCCCTGCCGTGCCCGGTTTAGGGCGGCCTCGCGGAGAGAGCTCGGCGCGGGGGACCCGGGGCTCTTTCAGCGAAATTGCAGCTGCTCTTTACACGGAAAAACAGTAGTTAAAGTAATACATAGTATTTCAGCAGAAACAAGGAGAAAGTGCTCCTTCTGTGGACCACGGCTTTGGAATTAGCGCGGCACAGCTGTATTTTAAGGCCGGAAAAAAACACCCTTAAGATGATCTATTCTGTCCTGTTTTACGCAGGCCAAAAAAATTTCCACTCCGTCATTCTTGCTTTCAAGCCTTGGGAGCGCAGATCCTGTTTGCTTTTCCTGTGCTATAATGCATTCTTGGAGCACTTAAGGTTGTTCCCTTGTCTCACTGAAATGCTGCCCTTCAGCTCTTTCTTGCCAGACTTTTCTAAAGCTGTAGTCAGCACAGTTATGATGAGCATAGTTATAAATACCTTTGCAGACAGAAATGTGAACAATTTTAAACAAACACAGTGACTTGCAAATAGTTTTCTCGCTTACCCATTTGAGTCCATCTGTTCCATTCCCACTAGGCAGTGCACAATCTAGCTGCTAGTAAAGGGACGGCTTGTGACGATCTCTGTTACAGTAGCCAGGTTGCCACAGTGTATCAGAGAATATAGTTGCACAAAGTACTGGGGCCCGGAGTTACAATCCTGTCAGGAAACTCTGGCCTCAGGGGACCCCAGTGCTCCTACAAGCAGGTGGTTGTCCAGTATTTCCTTGTGTGGCATCACTGAAACCAACTTAAAACAGTGCTTGATCTGCAATGCCTGTATTTATAAAGCCAGTTTTTCTGGGGCTAATCCAAAGCCCACTGATGTGAACAAAAAACTCCCACTGACATCCAAAGGATTAGGCTTTCCATGAGCAAAAGTCTGATTGTTTCAGTGTATGTAATAGATGGAACAAAAACATCTAAGACCCCTGGAGCAAAGGAAGGGGCTCAGGTGTTGACTTTTATTTCCCTAGGGTTCTCTGTGACTCTTCTAGTTACAGAGGCGTGACCCAAGTCCTCCCACTCAGGAGGATCCACCTCTGGGACCTCACCAGAGGGTCCCCAGCACACAGACCTGCAGCAGCACCACAACTCAGCACAAACCTGCCAGGCCCCAGACAGCAAAGCAGCTCAGAACACAGAGGCTTGGTGAGAAGTCTTAACCCTGCATGCCTCAGCTGTCTATAATCATAAATCATGGTGAGTTTAGAATTACAAGTGCTGAATACTGCTACTCAATCCCTCTGCAGAGTGTTGCCTTCAAGCCATGAAAGATACCAGTCTTTTTGGGATCTGTACCTTGAGACATCCAAAGGGATCTGAAGGACAAAGATGGGCACAGTCTCTTACCTATCACGTTTGTTCAATACTCCATGAAACAGTTAGAATAAGAGGCACTTAAAAAGCACTTATCATTTTAGAATATGGACTGCTGATCCCTGTTGGGTTAGTATCTATGTGACAATATATTTATGAGTATACACAGGTTTATAAAAATGTAATCATTTATCCAGCAGATGCTCACAGTGAACAGGATGATATTGTGTTTGGAGGTCAAACAAGTCCTCTAATTAGAGTCCATGACAATGTTACCCTCTGAAACCCTGCTCAGTGAGTCCAAATGAAGCTTTGAGCAAGCCCAAGGGCCACTTTGTCTGTGAGCTCTGGGATGAGATGCTGGGCACTGGAAAAGTGGAAGGGTGACCTTTGCCAATGGGAACAGCACCCTCGAGTGGAAAAATGAAGTTCCTCCCAGTCAGCAGGACCTGAGGTAAGTAAAATTAGTACAGGCTGAAGAAAAGTTGGCTCTAGGGAGATCTCAGAGCCTCTTTTAGTCCATTAAGGGGCTCCGAGGGAGCTTGGGAGGGACTTTGGGCAAGGGCCTGGAGGGACAGGACAAGGGGGAATGGCTTCCCACTCCCAGAAGGCAGGGCTAGGTGGGATACTGGGAAAAAATTCTTCCCTATGAGGGTGGTGAGGCCTAGCACACTTTGCTCAGGAAATCTGTGGCTGCCCCATCCCTGGAAGTGTTCAAAGCCAGCCTGGATGAAGCAACCTGGGATAGTGGTAGGTGTCCCTGCCCATGGCAGGGGTTGAAATGAGATGGACTTTAAGGCCCTTTCCAACCCAAACCATTCTGTGATTCTATGAAGCTCCAAATTCAATTGAGCACTGGTACCCCCAGAGCTGGATGTGCCCAGGTCTGGCAATGGTGAGTGAATGCTTGGGCCTGCTGTGGCACATGATCAGGGCAGAGGTGCTGGGCATTTCAGCATTACTGGTCCACCTGCCCATCAACAAATCTTACCTTGTGTGGATTCTTGCATTTCAACCACTCTTGAGTTGTGAGTCTCATGACACTTCATCCTACTGTCTTATTCACGCACCTCTCAATCCTAATGAAGATCCCAAAGCCATTATAACTCAAGACCAGGACACAGCATTCTCATGGGATTTGTTCATGTACTCTTGGAAATAGATCCTGTTTATGAACAAATGGGGAGGCTTGTCTTCAGGAGATACTGGAATTCCTCAGGTATTGAGAGAGGATGCTGTGAGACAATGTCTAACTGGAACTGCACAGGTACTTCATGGAAGAACATGCAATTATTTACATCTGAAATTTGACAAGATGCTGTTGCTAACAGGACTATCCTTTTGAACATGCCTTTCTGATTATATCCTTATGGCTTTTTGTCAGAGCAGAGTAAGTTGGGAGTTTTGAACGAGTCGATAGTGGCAGACAAACTCAGAAACTGGCTTTCCTGTAGATCATGATGAGGCATATGTTTATGGTCAGGCAATGAGGGTGTCAGGGGGTAGATACTATGGCTGACACATCACTGATGCTTCTCAAGAGGAGCCCAACTGTGATTAACTGCACCAAACCTCCTCTCTAGAAATGTTCATGTTCTGAATCAGTGACATTACTCATGCCAACACTCCTAACCCTAACAGTCTGAGGAGTCTTAAACTCTTCATGTCATTAATTAAGCCAGGTCATTGAAGTCTGCTGTCAATTCCTTCTGTAGAGGCTATGAATTCCAGCTCCACCTGGGTGCCTCCACATCTGCTTGCTCATGGCACCAGATGTGGCACCGTTTTGGCACTGGCTGTGGCCAATGGGGTATTGGTTTTTACAAGACTAAGGCAGAAGGAGTCCAGGAGTTCAAAAAACTGTACTGCAGTAAAGTAATGGAATGCATGAGCTAGTGGTGCAGACCCTGAGTCTGTGAATGCCATCAAAGCCTGGACATTACAGCAACAAGACCTTAGTTTTACTTACAGGATCTTCATAAATTACCCACTCTCCTAGAAGCGTGCTTGGAGTGCTTTGAACAGGTCTCTGCCATCTTAGTTACCCTGAAAACAGAGTAGCTGGTGAGATTTAAAGAATGTTCTCGATTAGGAAAATTGGAAAATCTTCTAGGTCTCTTTCCATCTACCAATGGCTATTCCTGTGAAAGCAATGACTTGTATGAATTTTCTGGAATACCAGCTCCTCTTTGAGGGTCAACACAATCTCAAGACATTGCTTTCCTGCTGTTCACACTATTCCCTAGGAACATAATGTGCAGCTTCCTGTTAAGACCATTGTATGGATATTTTGGTGTATGTATTTTCCTTTTTCCCACTTAGATAATCCTAAACTCTGTGCCATTTAGTTTCTTCATTTGTTGAAGTCTGATGCACAATTTTTTATTTGGGGACATCAGGTCCCTCTTATCTGTCTCTCAGCAGCTGTTTGTTATCTGGACTCTGCCCTAAATCCTGCAGTGACAGGTGATGCCCATTAACACATCTCCACTTCCCCCCTTTCCCACTGACACCCCACCCCAGTATTCTAACACTCGTGTCTGCCCTCACTGCATCATTTGTTTTCTGAACCCTAGGATCAGGTTTGGGATCACAGAGGGACCTCAGATTCTCTGCACAGAGACAGCATGTCCCATATCCCACACCCATCGCTGCTTATTGCAGTTCACTTACCTGCTCCTGCTGCTGGTATCTGCTGCCCTGTCTTATATGTACATTTTTCCTGCCTTGTATCAGCCTGATTTGGTTGTCCTTGGATATCCTTACAACATTGGGTATACAGAGAAGGTGGCATATTGCCTGGTGCCAAAGTTTGCTATGTTGAGTGAAAGGAACAACTTTGTGTGTGTAGCAGGAAGAAGAGAGATGCAGACACCACGGACACTCTCAGATACCATATAAGCCCCGCCCCCAGCTCTGTGGGGAGGCACAAGGGAACAGCTTTGTTCCTAAGTACACACTGAAGTACCCAAGAGCCATTTGTCCTCTCTGTGCAGCCTGGAGGCTTTGGGTTACAAGCCTCAAAGACCTGCTATTGAGTGTGCAGCTCCAGGGGATTACAGGCAGGAAGGCTGTCCCAGGATGTCTGTCCTTCTTGAAAGAATTTCTAAAGTATCTGACCTGTGGCTAATATTAGACATTGCAACTTCAGCAAACAATCTGGTGCCCTTTCTGTACTGCTTGGCTCTGTCCATTCCTTCTGTGATTTCATCCGTAGCAACATTTTCAGGGTGAATGTCAGGACCTCTGGATTCACATCACTGGACACTTAAGGGTCCCTTGCTGATATTCTTGTTGAAGAGGGTGAAGTGTCCCAAGCAAGCCTGCTGAAGTGTCAGAACATCCTCCCCTTCCCTTGCACAGCCCTCGCAGCAAAACTCAGGATGATATACTGAATAGCTGATTTTATGAGAACCAAAACTGACTTCATTTCCATTCATTTGCTTTTGAATTTCATTCACAGGTTCTCTGACACTCATACAGAAGTACTGAGATGAATTTGTGCAAGTGGTGTTACTTGAAGTAACACCAAGACCAGACAACACTGGCTGCTAAGTCCTCATCTCGTCTCTCAGCTCTTCATAAGTTGGTGGCCATGTGCTGTATTTTGCATACGCCTTTCATACCCATCTCAAAGCTCTTGCTCCGGAGAGTGCCAGGGCCTCACCAAGCCTTGCCACAGCACAGGTGGGACCCTGCAGCCCTGCAGCCAGCCCTAGGAACTGAACAGACTAGAATATTTCAGTTGGAGGGGACCTACAACAACCATCTCATCCAACTGCCTGAGCTCTTCAGGGCTGACCACAAGTTAAAGCTTGTTCCTAAGGCCATTGTCCAAATGCCTCTTTAACACTGACAAGGTGGGGGCATTGACTGCTTCTCAAGGAAGCCCATTCCAGGGTTTGACCATCCTCTTCATAAGGAAATGCTCCCTCATGTCCAGTCTGAACCTTCCCTGTAATAGCTTTGAACTGTTTCCAGGAGTGCTGTCCCTGGATCCCAGGGAGAAGAACTCAGCACCTCCCTCTCCATATCCCCTCCTCAGGAAGCTGCAGAGAACAACAGTGTCATCCCCAGCCTCCAAAGGAGACAAGACCAGAACCCTCGACTGCTCCTCAAGGGCATGCCTTCCAGCCCAACCAGCTTGGTTCCCCTCTTCTGGACTCGTTTGAGGATCTTCACATCCTTTTTAAATTGTGGGACCCAATTTATGGGATTGCATTCTCATTCTATGGGGGACACAGAACAGGAATGCAGTTATTACAGCTATAGTCAATTTTTTCAGGATGTGCTATGCCAATATTCATTTGCAGTGTGTGGCCCTTTGCAGAGGGGAAATGATGGTCTTAAAATGTACTGGTTACCAGCTGGTTTTCAAATGTAATTCAAAGCATAGGGTTTAGCTCATAAATCCTGTGTCATTTGCAATTCTTTCTGTTATAGACTGGGGGCACTCAACAAAAAAGAATTTATCTGTTGTGGTTTGACACTGGTTAAGACACCAGGCACCCATGAAAATCATAATGAAGGGCTCATTAGTTGAGATAAGAACTGGGAAAAAACACTCTAAGGGGAAAATGGGCTCAAACATAAAGGTATAAAGTAAATTTAATATTAACAGAGTCAGAGGAGAATAATGAGGAGTAAAAGAAGCCTTTCAGTTCATCACTTGAGATCTTTCTTCGGTTTGCTTAGGGAGAGGAGTCTTTTTCTTCTGCTATGCCATGGTGTCTTTCCTGTGGGAGACAGTTCTCTTTGAACATGGTTCAGTGTGGTTCTAATTTCACAAGTAGCAGTCCCGCCCAACTTGCTGTAACATGAGTCCCTCCCATGGGCAAAAAGAGTCTTCCCAAAACAGCCGTGTCATGGATCACTAGTCCATGGGGTGTAGTCTTTTAAGGCTTTCCCCAGTTTGGAATCAACGGCCCTCTCTCTCTGTTCCGGTCTCTCATTAGACCACAGCTATTTTAGCATGCACTAGCTCCAGCATGAGCACCTTTTCTCATGGGTTGCAAGTGGATCTCTTCATTTCCCGTGGAGTTCAGGCATTACAAGGGGACAGATTGTTTCACCATAGCCCTCACTACTGCTTGCAGAGAAATCTCAATTCTGACAGTTGGAGCACTTCATTCCCTTCTTTCTTTCCACTGACCTTGGTGTTGCCATATTTTCTTTTTCCACATGTCTTCACTTTGTCTGACTAGAAGGAAAAAACCTGCTGTTTGTAAGTACCATTGCCGACAAATTCCATCAATTCAAAGATTTCTGCAGCATCTTGCAGAGCTGAGAGGCTGATTTCATCTCATCGTGCATTGGAGAATCACTCCCCATGTTTCTGCTGCCAGCCAGGTGGCCCCACTGCCATCACACAGGCAGTGGCGGCCGCCATGCCACTGGCACCATTCAGTGCCTCTCTTCATGCAGGGCACTGAGAAGGGGAGGCTGCCACCACCATCCCTGCCCTTCTGCCTGCAGCATGGCTGGCTAGGGGTGGCCAGGCAGGCAAGGTTCACTGTGGGCTGTGCCAAAATGGTGATGGCCGTGGTGGCTGTATGGCCATGCCTGGCCCCGGGATCACCCATGGTGGTGGTGCATTGTCACAGCACAGCTGGACTGAGGCTGTACAGATAAATTTGGCCGTAAACAAGAAACCTCATTTAGCTACCCTAGTTTGATATAGAAAAGAAGTAAACAAGTCCCTAGGTGAACAATGATAGGAAGTATTTGAACTCAAACAGGGGACCCCAGCTAGTCGCATTTAATCCTGAATGCAGACACATAATTGGCCAGAGAGTTGGGTGGTGCTGAGACCCCGACCAACCAGTTGTTCAGGCACAAGAATTTTGAACCCCTTATAAAAAGGGGCGTCCATAATAAATCTAGGCTGTTTGTTGCATGATCCTCAGCGAGACCTGTTGTATGTATGTCTCCAACCTATGACTGTAACATAACAGCATCTCACCACCCCTTGGAAAAAACTGCCCATGCACCATTTTGATTTCTTTCTTAAATATGTCATCACAGAGGCATTACCAACCTCTTCAGTTGGGCTGGCAGCATGTCCATCTTCAGAGCCATCAGAGATTGGCTCTGTTGGACATGGTGAAGCTTCTAACAGCTGCTCACAGAAGCTACTTGAGTGGCCCTTCTATGATACTAAAAATTAGGCTGTGCAAAATCAGCACAGTCTCTAGCCTCACTCTGCCTGCTGATGCCTGCTGATCTATCAGACCCATGTTTGGACATATGGAAGGGTCTGTGCTGTGACACTGAGCCTGTGTCATGGCTAAATCCCAGCTGGGCAACCAAATACCACACAGCTCCTCCTCATCCACTTCCATCCTGGCCCTGGTGGGAAGAATCAAAAAGAAAAGTTAAAGCTCATGGGCTGAGAGGACAGTTTAACAATCGAAAAAACACACAAAAACCCCCCACCAATAATTCTTATATTTTGAGTCCAAGATCCCCCTAAATAAGGGTTTTTTTCCTTTTCAAAGTCCCGTGTCAGAGTTTGAAAGAAGAGTGGAACTTGCAGCTTGGTCTTGAAAGGTGTTTATTAAATTTTTCATCTGAAGGTCAGCACACTGCCTAACACCAGGCTTAGCACACTGAAAGACACCGCTGCCAAGAGCACAAGACCTGGCATCCAAGGTCTCTTAAAGATTCCTAACCCAATTGACTCTTGAAATGTACTATATTTACAGATTTTTACCAATAATTACTACTAATTCTAGACATGCAATTTTCTACATCACCTACATTCTACCAATGTCTTTGGGCCACCGTCACAGCAGAAGATGGAGTAGAAGAAGAAGGAGAAGAGCTTAAGACACCACCCAAAATTCTCCATCTTGCCTCTATCTACTTCCATTCTAAAAACCCAAAACTACAAATTTTCACCCTGTGACAAACTAAACTACTATCTAATTTAACTTTTTGTTGTTCTCTTTTCCTCAATAAGTGTTGGCAATTTTTCCCATGGGTTAAGATCAAAGGCAATGCTTTCCTGGGGTCTCGGCAAGGGTCTCGGACCCCCCAGGGCAGTTTGAGGGTTTTTCTCTGTGCCCTGGACTCCAACAAATAATAATAAAACCAATACTAATCATTTTTGTGAAAAAGGAGACAGAGTGATAAAATGCAAGAGGAACAAGTGAAGCCCAACACAGTTGCTCACCACCCACTGACCAATGCCCAGCCCATTCCTGAGCAGCAATCAACCCCTCCTCAGCAGCTCCCCCAGTTTACACACTGGACAGGATGTTCTCTGGTGGGGAACATCCCTCTGGCCAGTTTGGGTCAACTGTCCCACCCATGCTCCTCCTTAGCTTCTTGTGCGGCTCCTCACTGGCAGAGCATGAGACACTTAAAAGTCCTTGACTTGAGGTGAGCACAACTGAGAAACAACAAAATCAGCATGTGATCAACATTATTCTCGTCATGAATCAAAAAAACACAACAATGCACCAGCCACTGGAAAGAAAATAAACTCTGTGAGCCATTGTGCAGCTGGAAAACTGTGACATAGTTGCCATCACATAGATATGGTGGGATAACTCGTGTGACTGGAGTGCTGCAATGAGTGGCTGTAGACTCAGAATGGACAGGCAAGGAAATAGCCAAGCTGGGGTAACCCTGTGTATGAGTGAGCGTTTTGGCTGCCTCGAGCTTAATGATGGCAATGATAAGATTAAATGCACAGGTTTATGGTTAAAGATTGGGGGAAGATCATTGGCCATTACAGACTGATCAACCAGGAAGAAGAGGCAGACCAAACATTCTATAAGCAGCTGGAAAAATCCCCACAATCACTGGTCCTTGTTCTCATGTGGGACTTCAACTTATCAGATCTCTGCTGGAAATACTACACAGCAGAGAGAAAACAGTCTATGAGGTTCCTGGAGTGCATGGAAGAGAACTGCCTGACACGGCTGGAAAGTGAGACACAACCAGGGAAGCTGCCCTGCTGGACTTGCTGTTTGTGAGCAGAGGCAGAACTGGTGGGAGATGTGACAGCTGAGACCGTCTGGACACTGTGATAATGAAGCGACAGAATTTTTGATACTGGAGAAATAAGGAACGGGGACAGCAAAACTGCCACTTTGGGCTTCAGGAGAGCAGACTTTGGTCTGTTTAGGAGACTGATTGAGAGTCCCTTGGGAAGCAGCCCTGAGGGGCAAAGGGGTCCAGGAAGGCTGGACATTCTTCAAGAAGGAAATCTTCAAAGCACAAGAATAGGCTGTCCCCATGCCCTGAAGGATGAGCTGGTGGGGAAGACACTGGCCTGCCTGAACAGAGACATTTGGCTGGAACTCAGGAGGAAAAGAGCATTTGTCACCTCTGGAAAAAGGGGCAGCGAACTCAGAAAGACTATGAGAATGTTGGGAGATTGTGCAGGAAGAAAGTTAGAGAGGTCAAAGCCCAGCTAGAAATTAATCTGTTCACTGCTGTAAAAGATAGGTGGACAGTTTTCTGTGTTTCTATAGATGCATCAGCTGTAGAAGAAGGGAATACAAGTGATCTTGTCCCTGATAAGTAACAGCTGTGTTAATTGCCAAATTCAGCCTTGCCCCTGATGAGTCACAGTTATATCCAATAAAGATAAGTGTGATAAGAGGGCATGGGTTAGCTGGTAATCTTGAGGATGAATGTTGAGGACAAAGGCATGAGAGGATCATGAAGAAGGATCCTGGGGAGAGAGAATCACTGCTGTGAAGGGAGTGTGAGTCTGCAGTTAGAGCCTGTTGTTGGAACCTGCAGTCAGAGTCTAGCTAGGTAAAAGCCTGCATTCAGAGTCTGCAAACTAATATGTGCAGTCAGAGGCTGCAAAGGAAGCCTACAGTAGGAGCCTGCTGCAGCCAGGACCAGTGAATAGTTGGAGTGAGGATGGCTAAGCTGTCAAGAGGAGTAAACCAGGACCCTTTTCATGCTGTGATAAACAAGAAGTCCGTGTCTTGGCTCATTTCTTGCCTCTAACAAGAGGGCTGCTGCAACAATCAGCAACAGGAAGGCCAAGGAGAATCTCCATCCCTTATTGGATGTGGTGAGAAAAAATTGCCATGAAGGATGAGGAAGAGGCTGAAGTACTTAGTGCTTTCTCTGGACCTGAGGGTCCTTGTTAACAGCAGCTGAATATGAATTGGTGCCTGCCCAGGTGGCTAAGAAGGTCAATGGCAACTGGCCATGTATCAAAGATAGTACAGATGAAGTTATTTGCTACCCTATTAATGGTATGAACTCAAAACTCATGAGCTGAGTTTGCACAATTTTGTTGTGAATTTGATGCTTTCATCCACTTGGGCCTGATTTCTTCCAGCAGCAAATTGACTTGCACGAAAGAGGTCAGTTGGTCAAGTTGTCTTGAGTGTGTTTCAGAAGCAATCTGTCTTTGACATTATCTTATGTCAAATGCCATACCCCTCTTTGGTGAGCAGAGGGGCCACAGCAAACCATCTAAGATCCTTCCATTATGAGCTAAATGCTAGAACATTCCATCTCAGGCCATACTGCCTCACCCATCCATTAAGAGCTTATGGCCAGAACATGCCTAGAAGGCCACATTCTCCCACCACAGCCCACAGTTCACACTGAGGAAGGGTGGCAGTGGTTGCAGTGGGGTCAGGGGTCTGCATCCCTCACAGGGCCAGGGAGCACCATTGTCAGTGGCCTTGGCACAAGCTTGGTGGCTGACACCATGATGTGGTGGGCTGGGGGCATCTTGCATGCAGTTGCCCTTTGTCCCACTGGGGCCTGCAGCAAGCCCTGGGCAGCCTTGTGCTGGAGGAGGTGGGAGCTGGAAGCACTATGGGTTGAGTTGGAGGAAGAGTGGTCCTGGACCCAAGATCAGCCCTCATGTTCCACTGCAATCCTGCAACTGATTCAAGCCCAGATGATTGAGTTGAACGATCAGTATGAGAAGCTAAATAAAAGCAGTCAGCAGCTATTTCAGGAATTGGAATGGCTGGAAAGAGAAAGATCCAACTCTCTTATCTCCAGGCTGCAGCAGGATAACTTGGAAGCAGATGAGGAATCTATTCTTCTGGAGGCTATGAGAAAACAACTGACAGAGCTTGGAACATTTGTAGCTCAATACAGCTATAATCCTTTTGATGGTCCCAATGAGTAGCCAGAACTAGAGCTTTGTCTTGTTTCTGGACAATACATTTACATCTTTGGAGACATGGATGAAGATGGTTGGTATGTGGGAGAACTGCATGATGACACAGGAGGATTTGTCCTGTCCAATCTTGTTGAAGAAGTTGCAGTGATGGACATCCTGATGGTACCACATCTGATGGAGATGGTCTGTCCAGAGGCTAATGATTAGAGGATGCCCAGTCTTGTATCTTCCTGTTAAATGTTTTCTTAATAATCTGTCGGTGTCACCTCCCTGTCCTGCGTATATGTGAACGGAAAGGACAAGATGTATTCTGTGCAGCTGTACTAGGGTCAGAGAGCAGTTTGTGTCAGTACTCAGCGAATCAATAGACATGTGTGCTTGTGACTGTAGAGTGTCACATATGTGCCTCTACTCATAACCTCTCACTGCCAGCCCTGTGTAGCACAATGGGGTCATGGGCAGGGAGACAGAAATCATGACTTGTGTCCTTTTGATCATGAGACAGTCAGTTTTATTGTTTGGAACTCCTTTATATAGGCAGTTCAAAACTCTCAGCTCTAGACATTGATTGGTCTGAGTCTTAGCCCCTGCCCAGCTCCTTGACCAGTGAAATGTCTGCTCTCTGGACTCACTGACTGGCTGAGGTCCCCGCACGAGCTCTCCCATTCACCTAGGGACTTCTAGAACAAGCCAAACTAGACTTGCCATGACCAGATTTATTTTGTCTTAGCTAAAGACTAGCTGTTACAGCCTGGGACAAGGCACCACGTTGGGCTCCAGCAGCCAGGCAGAACTCTCCTGTACTGAACTACAGCAGCACAGCAGGAGAGGTTCTGGGCTGGAGTGGCTGGAAGTGGCAACTAGTCTTGACATCCCTCAGCACTGTGGCTCTCTGGGTTGCATGGGGGAACCAGAATCCTGCTTCATCCCCAGGGCTTCCAGCTGGGGTTGAGATGCCTGCACTGCTTCAGCTGAGTCCCTGCCCTGCACAGGATTCAACCAACACCCCCCTGTCACTGCCTGTGTGTCCTTGTTTTGTTATGGGTCAAGAATGCCAGAGACCAGAGGAAACATTTATTTACACATTTTGCAGACATCTATCTCTGGTATGACAAACCTGCTTTTGAAATCAGTCTCTCACCTCTATTTAGAGAGGGATGATTGGTGATTATTTCAATCAGCTAAAAGATGATTTCTTGAGGGTGACTTTGCTGCCCTTCAGGAGCTGTCACACGTGGAGCTCCAGGGTGGCTACAAGGGGCAGCAAATGTGGCAACTTGGGCTGGCAGGGTATGAGTGTAGGTGTGTACCCGGGGCTACCCAGGGCTGTCCTTCTGAGCACAGTCTGTGTGCCAGGGCAGGAACTCTGCTGCCTGCCTGTCGCTGTTTCCAACACACAAAGGATGAAGCAAGCACAGCAGAGTTCAGGGGAAACTTCTTCCTTCTCCTCCTTTGTGGTTTGTTGAGGCTGGGAGTGTCCCACTTCAGGGATAGAAAGATGAGCAGGCACACAGCAGCAGATCAAGAGAACACCTCTTTTTCTCTTTATTCAAAACTCTGACTCCATTTTTTATATATGTACAGAGGTCAAGAGATTGGCTGCTCACATTGCCGCCTCTCCAACCTGGATGGTGGACATCACCATCAATCATATTTCCCTCAGAGGAGAAATATGTAAACATTCTAAAAATACACATTGTTTGCATGAAGCTGCGTGAGAAACTTTGCATAAAGACAGAAAGCAGAAGATTCAGGACAACACTCCTTTATTCAAAATCTGACACCATTTATATACATTTGTACAAAGGTCAAGAGATTGGCTACACAGGTTGCCACCTCTTTAATCTGGATGGTGAACATCACCATCAATCACATTTCTCCTCCCAGAGGAGAAATACGTAAACATTCTAAAAATATACATTGTTTACATGAAGCTGCATGAGAATCTGCAGTACAAAGTTACAAGCACTCAAAGCAAGAAAACCTAGGGCGACACCTGCCAGGGTCAGGACTCAGTTGGCCCCAGGAGCTTCCCAGAGTGCTTTGGGGAGAAGCTGGGGGTGGAAGGAACTACACTGGGAAGGGCAGAGCCCTATTTCAGTTGAGAGGATGCTACATGGGCCAGAGCTGTTCACAGCTCCACATCATCCTCAGGACATTTCTGATGGCAGTTTTGAAAAAGAATGTCAAAGCAGGGGTTGAATGAAAAGGAAAGAGTCTGTGCATTGTGTTTTCGCCTCTTGGTTCCCTCAGCTGGCAGACTGCATTTTGGAGAAGGCATCAAGACTTCAACTCTCATTAGGACTTGGCTGCACTGCTCCTCAGGCCCTGCACACACCTCTGTCCCTGAGCAGTGTGCTGTTGCCAGGAGGTCTTTGCAGGGCAGTGCTGAGCACTCAGCATGTGCAAAGGGATCTGTGAACAATGGCAGGAAGTAGTCGTAGGAATCAGAAACAGCTCCTGGCAGAGAAATCTCCAGGCAGCAGAGGCATGGGCAGGGAGGGAGAGGAAAGTGCCACCAGCAATGCCTTGGGAGAGGCGATTTGGGTTCCTCCCTGCCATGCCCTGCAGTGCAGGTGCCTTAGCTAGAGCAAGGTTACCTCACAGGAGAGACACCCTGATTGGGCAGGGGGTATCCTCAGGGTAAGCCTCATCTCCTACACTAATGTGGTGGTCAGGTGTTTCTCTTGGGACCTGTGTCCTGTGTCCTGGCTAGCTCTGGCACTGGAGCTACAGTAAGGTACAGTTCCATATTCTGTGATACGTCTCCGATCCTGTGGGTCCTTGCCCCGCAGAAGCGTGAACAGTGGTGAAGGAATAAAGGATGGACTCTGGTGGGGGACTTCAGCTGGGTTTTATTAAGTCCATGTGGATCTCCTTCACACCCAGAGAGTCAGCCCGCCAAAGCCGCTGTCCTCTCTGTACAGCACCTTAAGTATGGGGGTGGAGAAATCGGAAGGGGACAGTTTGGAACCAATCCAAAGGGTGAAGGGAGTGACCCAGAACATGAATGACAGTCAACAGAACAAATCCATAAATTGAGGGAGGGGAGAACAGGGACTCTGCCCAATCCCTCGATGTCTTCACTAGAACCTTTGAGACATCAGGGTGAGGCTGTAAGGTGATGGACAGAACCCATAATTGTGATTGACACTTGGCAATCACTCGAGGAAACCAAGAAGGGTTTAACATGGGGTTACATGCGACAAACCATTGTAACTTATATAAAACAGTGTTAAATAAAGAACACCTGCATACAGAAAATCGGTAAACCCAAAATGCACCACTACACACTAATTTTTCTTTGCCAAAAGAATTAAAACACATTGAGCACTGGCACAGGCTGCCCAGGGAATTGGTGAAGTCACCATCCCTGGAGGGATTTAAAAGACATGTAGATGTGTCACTTGGGGATGTGGTTTAGTGGTGGTATGGACAGTGCTGGGTTAACAGTTGGACATGTGTATTTGGTGATCTTAAAGGTGTTTCCTAATTTAAACAATTCTTTGCTTCTAAGCCCCTGGTCTGTTTTCCCACCCATCAAAGTTGCTGCTGTTAAGGCCGTGAGTACAAGGATGAAGTACCTCCTCAGCAGCCCAACCTCTGATGAGGAGATACTCCCTTGTGCCCATATATCTTTCCTGTCCTGCCTCCATCAGCAGGAGCATTGGGGCATTTCTCTGTGTTCCCCCTCTTTGTCACCATCTCATCTGGGGTATCCTGGTGCTGCAAAAACTGAGGCTGCAATGAGGTAAACCACACTTCATGGAATCCAGAAGGTCCTCTGTAAGACTCCTTTCTCCAGGCCCCTTGAGATTCCTAAGCTGCTTCTCATCAGACTTGTGCTCCAGACCCTTCCCCAGCTCTGGAATGCTCCAGCCCCTGAATGTCCATCTTGTCATGAGGGCTCCAAAACTGACCCCAGGATTTGAGGTGAAGCCTCAGCAGTGCACAGTACAGGGGGATTTGGGAACTGACGGTGGCCAGAAAAATACAGAATCTCTCAGTCTAGCCTGGGAAATCATAAGGAGGAACCCAAAACAATCCTTGTAGATACCGTCCTCCTGATACCTGGTGTTTTTATAACTTGTTTACTTGTAGGAAGACGGTCAAGAGGTGTTGCTCTAAATGACCAATCATATTCATTGTACCAAAACACTGGATAAAAAGAATCTGTCTTTCAATAAACTCTGCTATAATGCCCTCCAAACTGGAGTTCCATGTATCGTTACTCGGCCGTCCTGAATCATATCGACAGGGGGACAATCACTGCCTGAGTCCTGTTGGCCAGGATAGCCAGTCCCTAAATGCTTACCCATAAACTCTTGCCTTGGTCTTCATCCATCCCTGGTCAGGGATTGATCCATTCTAGTTGCTCTCTCATGTAAAGAGCAGCTCCAGCACCTTGCCTTGCTGACCTGTCTTTCTTAGTATGTAGTCATCCACACCATCTGTAACTGCAATGGGACCATGGCCTTATGACCACACATAGCTCTCTAATCCTTCCCATTTGTTCCCCATGCTGTGTGTATTCAGAGGTAATGGAGCAAGCAACCCTCCCAGGAGGAGTCCAAGAGGATACACCACATCCATACACACTCCTGAGGTGGCTGGCCTTCTGCTCTCATCTTGGGAGGCCACAAAGGAACATTTGCCACTGCTCTGGGGGTCCTGGTTTGTTCCTGGATGTGATGGTGAAAATGTTCTCAAGTCCATCAGTTTAAAGCCCAGCTGTCCAAGGTGTCCAGCCTGCTGTCAGGTTCCCTGACCTCTCCTAGACATGTGGACCCCATCCCTCCTTAACCAGTTGTAGTCATCAAAGAACATCCTGTTATCATAAAAGTCAAACCCCCATGATGGCACCAACCACAAAACCAGAAGTTGATTTGCATTATATATATATATATAATCTATATCTATTCCTGGCTATCCCCTTTCCACTTAAGGGTAAAATGAAGGAAAAGATTAGTTGGGCATTTTTCGGTTGGACCCCCAGGGCTTTGTAATCTTTCTTGATTTTGCCTGAGTCCTGGCTTGTGTGTTGTTTGTGCCACATGAAAGAGCAGCAGCAGAGAGCAGTCTGTGCCCTTGAAAGGTTGTGGCACCCTCTCAACAATATCTCAGACCTCAGCTGCTAGAAGGTGGGCTACCTCATATGGCTCTCTGCTGAAAGCCTCATAGTCCCTTAACAGTCACCCACTGTGAGCACACATCATTTCTTTTACAGTGTCCCCTGTGTGCTTCTGGTACAGTTTCTCCTTGCAGACCTTGCTCATGGGTGTCTAGAGCGGTTAAAGTGCCAGTTCTGTGTCTGGTGTGATGCTGGGGGGTGGAGACTGAAGCACAGCCCTGCTTTTGGGTGTCACCAGCTCTGAGGTGCCTCATCCTCAGTGTCTGCCTGAGGAATATGGCTCTGAAACCACCTGTTCACATCCATCTCAGCTTCTCTAATACTGCACAGTCTTTTGTTTACTGTTCCTGACATAACAGATCATCAAACTTGTACACAACTTATGAAGATATTCACCTTTTCTCCAGGAGAAAAGTCTGTGCGCTTGTTGCAACTCACCACCTGTACTGAAGTCTCCTTCCTTACCAGTTGTATCCGGGTGAAGCCTTCCCTTGGGAAGGTCCATGGCTGCTGGACACCAGTTGACTGGAGGATCTGGTTTGAAAGCATGTCTAAGAAAGAACGCACTGCTCTCCTCCCCTTGCAGGTGGCAGCTCCTCCTACAGCAAAATAATCCAGAGTTGCCCATCTCAGAGTGTGGGACATTGCCAGGTCACAGGTGAATTTGTTCTCAGGGTTTGTGCTGCTGGCAGGTATGGGGACAAGCACAGCCATGGACCTGCGTAACATATGAATGTGAGGGACACAAGCTAGGTGCAAGTGAATTTGCTTAATTGCGAAGCTCACCAATTTTATATCCTTAGCCTAAGTGCTATTTTTAACTGCAAGCTTAAACTAATCACAGTTCTACAATAAATCTGTCTTCTTGACATCTTCTATTGTTCTATCTGGAGTCCCGAGTCAGTAGAGCAGAAAAACCATTTTGTTTCCGATTTCTTCATGTTCTGGTTGAAGTGGTTTCTTGTTCAGCTGGTGTAGTTTGTTCAAACACATGATGTTGCTGCCACTGTTCTTTCTGTAACCCTTTCCTTACCCCTTATGCTGCACTGACATAACTTCATCCTGCTCCAGCAGGAGCCATTTTCTCCTAAGTGCTTGCAAATCACACAGGCTGAAAGGAGCAGGAGACATTGCTCAGAGACTTGATGCTGATACACATACAGACAAATGGCACCAAAGTAATTTTATTGTGTACATTTCAAAAGAAATCTCTGTTCCTGGAACATCTTTTCAGTAGAAGTTGTGTTCAACAGAACAAAGAGGAGAGTTGACAACATGAGTTGCAACTGAAGAAATCTGGACCAAAGAGAAATGGTTGGTTCAGACCCTTGAGAGAGATGCATTGTTGGACAGAGGTCCAGAGACATAGCGAGATCTCTGCCGTGGGAAACCCTACACAACTCAGCTGAACATCATCCAAAGACAGCCCCAGGTTAGCCCAGCTCTGAGCAGCTGGCTGCCACAGAAGCCTCCACAGGTTCCTTCTAATCTCAATCCTTCTGTGAGTATGAACTACCAAATTCTCCTGGAAAAGCCTTATCTTACCCCCTCCCATTCATCACAGTCATTGTCTGAGACACCCCAGGACCCAGACAGAACCAAAAGTGGAATTTTTTCCCTTCAGACAATACCAGTGGAAATGTGAAGATGGAACTGCCTTCATCAACACTGAAAAATGCCACCCACTCCTCTTCATAATCCAGACAGATTCAGATGCATTTGAGGGTACGGATTTCAGGAAGGAGAATGCAATGAGAAGAGGTGAGAGCTAGGAAGTACTCTGCCAACAGCACCACTGCCCAGCTGCCTTTCTCTGGCTTAAATTCAAAATCATCCTTCTTTTTCACATCTTCTGTAGAGACCCCCCATGACCCATCCTCTTGCATCCATCGCCTTCACCCCCCAGTAATGTCTCCCTGAAGATGAAGCCATCACAGCCCCAGCACGCAGCAGCATGGGTTAAATCTTTCAGGGATGTCAAGGATATCCTGTTGTGTGTCACCGTGTTTCGCACTTTTGCCATCATCAGGCAGGACAAGGTCACAGTGGGCTGTGTCTGGATCCGGAATAGGTGCTAATGTGGAGGACAGAACACCCCAAGGGTCATGCAACAACAGCCAACTTTTATTGAATGCTATTTTCCTTATATAATGTCAGCATGGTTAATCCTGATTCCAGTTGCCAACCAGCCAATGGCTGCCTGCACCCCCAATGGCCTAGGCCTGCTCCCCAACAACCCAGGCTGGTTGAATTATATAATCAAGGTAATTATATCATTAGCTATATCATCAGTTATGTTTCAGTTATAAAATTATAGGTAGGATTACTTATAACTGTGAGGTCTTCAGACCAGCTGTTAGCCACCACACAGAATCATGTTCACTGCAGGTGAGATGGGACCAACACATCAGGGCAGAGTTCACTCCAGGGGAGCTCTTGGCTGGGGCTGCTTAAGGAAGAAGCAGGGTGGGAGCAAGAGCTGGCAGACTGTGGCAGGGTAAAGGGCACAGGGTCACAATGTTGGTGCAAGGAACAGAAAAAGAAGCAGAAAGAGAAGAGGATTGTCAGCAGACCTTCAGGCTGAAGACCCCAGCTGTATGAAATATGAAGACACAGTTCACTGAGGACCAAGACTCTCCAGATTTGAAACTGGGGCATATACCAAATGATCAAAGAGTTTGGGTGTTACACTTCCTCTGTTAAAGGGGGGGTTGGCAGGACCACCCCTGGTCCCGCCAGCAACACTGAAATAGGGGAACTGCCAGGAAGGAAGAATAAAGCAGGGAAAATGATTCAGCACCCTGAAAGACCAAACTGTAATTACCTTTTCTATAGGCACTGCATATCTTCTCCATGCTTTAAACAGAACAACCCCCCNCCCCAACCAACCAAACAAAAAACATACGAACAAAAAACCCACCAAAACAAAAAACAGCCAACAAACAAATAAACAAACAAACACACAGGTGAGAGATAATCAAACACACTTGTACTGGATTAGCTCTGGGTAATGATATGCCAGTGTTGCTGCTCATTTTCTGAGTTGTTATCTTTGTGAAAGTCATCTCACAGTGTGTTGCTTCAAAACTTCAGTGTCTGACTACATGAAAGAGGTCCATCCATTTTCTACAAATACAACCACACTGCCTGTCCTGATTTGGACATACATTTATGCTCAGTTTGTACTTTGAAAACTGAAGGAATTCTTTTCTCAGTATAGAATAATTACAGGGAATAGCATAAAGCCACACAGAGACCAATGGAAAATAATGTTTCTGAAACAAGTTCTGGTTTGCTACCTCTTCCTTTCCCAAAAGGAAAAACAAAACCAGGGCACATGCACAAAATTCAGATGAGACAAAGGCCCAACTGAGAAGTTTCCCAGATAGGAAAGAGAATGATACCGAGTTCTTCGGCTTGCTTCTCTGCAAAAGAAGGTAAAGCAGCACAGGTGGGTTGTGGGATATTGATTTGGGTTTACCCTGTGTCCCCTCTCCCATAATCACCTGTACGTGCCCCAGGGTGGGTTTCTGCCACAGCTCAGCTGTCCAAAGTCCTGTCCCACCCCCAGCCTGAAGCTCTGTTCTACCAGGGATAGTGCAGTTTGTCCTATGCACATCGGGGGCAAGAAATGTTCTTTCAGAGATCCCTCAGTTCGAAGGGGACCAGGACACTCCCAACCTGCTGACACCACCACTGCCACCACCCATTCCCAGCCCCAGACATCATCTCTGGTCATCTCTAATTCTTGATTATCAAATTAATTCTCCTTTGCCTCAACTCCAACCACTTTTCTGGTTACTTTACACTTTAAAATTGAAAAAACTCAACCAAACCCACCACCCTACAGAGACTCTGTAAATAATTCTTTGTAAGGAAGAGGAGGAGACTCACTGATTTCTGCACTGCAGTCCTCTGAACAAGGAACACACACACGAGTTACTGTGTGGCACAGCCCCTTCCCTGGGACCCCCACCCTGCTAAAGGACCGTACAGATCAGGACAGGCTGCAATGGAGAGGTGTAGTGGTTTGAAAACAAACCAAGTGAGAGGCTCCAAGTCAGGAAAAAAAAAGGTTTAATAAGAGAAAAGAAAAACAAGGTAGAATAAAAATAAATCCAGTAATACAAAAGACCACTGACAGAGTCAGAATACAACCTGATCCGGGTGATGGAAGCAGTCCAGATGAGGTGGTCTTCCTGAAGCAGTGATCCCGTAGACAGGTCTGGTAGCTCCAGTCCTCTGGGAATTCAGTCCTCCTGGGGCTGCTCAAATCCCTGATTATATCCAGGCGAGACTGCCCCTGTCCCTCCCCCTGGGCGGAGCATCTCACAATGGGATGGTGAGTGATGCAGAAGAGTCTTGATGGCCCATTAGCGAGTGATTGCTCCCGGAGGCAGTTATCTATGAGTCATACAGCAAGGCACCTGATGGGCCATTAACAGAAGACAGTCCAAGGGGAGGGGTCTGGGAAACACAGCTCCAACAAACGGCTCATGAAGGTGGTGATAGAATACTTCTGCAAATTCTATACTACAACCCAGGACAAGAGGGCAGATGCACTGGCTTGTGCTCCAATTGCAAGGACAGATGACCTGTATTTAGTTTCCCCCAATCATTCTTTTCCCCCTTTACTGGCACCAATTTACCAAGAGTCAATTTTTAATAGCCAAAGTGCTATTCTTTGGGAATTCTGTGAGCAAGTAAACAAACAAGCAAACTTGCTTGGTCTTCAAGCATGTTTGTTTTTTTAAAAGTCCTTACTGATCAAACAACCTGAATTTGTATAGGAAATTTCTTAAAAGTTTAGGTTTCTGTAATCTTCCCTTAAAGAAAAATAACTGTTCAGAATTTTAATACTTAAATTAAAGGAGTGTCAGAAAGCGTTGATAACTACCCAGGGGAAAAAATCTAATGACTGTTTGGGGTGAATTTTCACATAATTACAAGGCCAGAGGATAGCAAAGGAAAATATCTGCCTAAAAGTGTGAACAATGAGGTTCACTTTTGTGGTAAATTTAAAAAAAAATAGGTTTAATAAAAAAATAAGTGAATTAGGACAGAAAATCAAGTAAAGGATTGACAGCTGGGTGACTTGGCATTCAGCCAAGAGCATGCCTGCTATTTCAGTGGCAATCTTTAAATACTTTTTCTATTGCATCAGTCTGTTGCATATTCACAAATCATCATGCATATTCAAACTTTCCCACAAACTAGTTTCCATATTCCAGTACCTGTTTAGCATGGCCCCTCCTTGGGTCTGCCTGTTTAGAGCATGCATGTTTCTTGGCTGTGTCTTCATTATCACCTCCAGCTTGGGCCTTGGTACATACTTTCCACAGACAGGTGTTGATAGTTGGCATGTCAGCAGCATGGTCCTCACCATATGTTCGCTGGATGTTATCCCAACCAAACAGGGCATTCAATTACAAGCATAACTATATATATCAGCTGTTCCACTACCGTGTCTAAGTTTTGCTAATAGCAGAAATAAAAACTATATCCTTACAGCAAATTTATTATACATATAGCATTCATCTTAATATTTGCAAAAAGCCAACTTTATAATATACATTTATAACAAAAGGAACATTTGGACGGAATGGGGGTATGAATGAAAAAGCCTGGAATTTTTCACAGAGGATTTCACCAAGGAGACAGGGAGTGAGACTTAAGCAGTGCTGCTGCTTGTGTTGCTAGAAAACAAAACCAGGCCAGAGTATTACCACCAAACCGGTGCATTTTTCCAATGATAGGCTGGGAGGAGGCTGAAATTGCTCATGAGAGAAAAACATTGCCCCAGGAACTTCTTCTCAAGACTTAGGGGATCTCACCCACCGTCCCTAACTCCACCGTGTGCAGAGATCAGCATCACCCTGCTGGATACCTGAGCTTGGGCTCCAGTTCCAGGGCAGCTGTGAAGGGACAGGTTTACATCAACAAGGGAGGCACAGGGTAAAATGCCACCTGCAGAGGTACATAACTGCCCTGAAATGTGCTACCCTAAAGCTTCCTTTGGTCTTGGGAAGGAAGAACCTTGAGAGCACTTTGAAAAGCAAAGCTCACTGTTGGTACATCTGTTCACACTTTCTGTGGTTTTGTAATGATTGTCCTTAAAATTACAAAATTGATTAATTCAAATTAGTTGCATAATTGTATGTATCCAAACCATTTCCATCCCAAATGTCCCCCAGAAATGCAACCCATGAATTCTTCCATTTGAAGAATTTTCCAATTTTTGGAAAATGGAAAGTAAAACCTATTTTTTTCTGATAATTTCCCATTGAAGAAAAGAAAGAAATGCAAATAATTCAAAAAATCATCCCTTCCAACAAGCCCTGATTAACCCCCAGCAGGTTATTATCACCCACATGGCAGAAGGGCTGCAGGGTCTGGATGTGCCTCAGTGCCCACATGGCCCACCAACCCCATCGGAGAAGATTTCAGTTTCCTTCAATCCTCTGTATCACCTTGCATCAGAGTTAGAAGGAAAGGAGGCCCTGCCAGACCACCCAAAAATGTCGGAATTTCTTTACAGGGCAAGGTGAATTATTGCTGCATTTCCATGCTGGGGCAGAGGAGTGAATTATGTGGCTTTAATGGCAACTTCATTCCTTACCTTCTTGCTAGAGAAGAAACCTTTCTTTTCCTGAGGGAAGTCCCTGGGTCTTTAAGTTCCCTGGCACCAAACGTATGCCCCAGGTGTCGGAACAAGACCCTGGTTCTATCTGGATATTTCTCAACCCTTTGCATCAGTTAGGACCAGAGGTGGCTCAGTAGGACAGCCTAGCTCCTTCCCCAGCCCCTGCCCCAGGATGGTACCATTCATTTTAAATAGATATACAGTCATATAAAGGAAAGTGGCCACAGCAACCAGGACCAGGCCTGTGGCAACTATCCAAGGATGGGTATCATGGAAAAAGGGATCTGAGGAATGAAATCCCCTGTAGCCCTGGTTCGTGCCTGACATGTTTTGGTTTCTGAAATTCCTTTCCCAGGGAACCTTCTGTAAACAAGAGACATGTTTTGGTAACAGCAAGAATGCTTACACATTTCCCCTAGGAGGGGCTTCTTCTTGATGTCCCTCTGGTCTGACCAATGTGGTTGAAAAGGTTTGTCTTCTTGTCACCAATCGAATTGGTCTGTGTAAAATACTATAAAAAGGGAGACATTTTCTGAGAATAAAGGAGTCACCTTCTAAGCCTTCTGAAGTAGGAGTCTTTGTATCATTGTAGTGTACAGTAGTGGCAATCCCCAAAGAGGAGGTTACTCTGAGACTAGCAATGGGAAGGAAATTATTTCTATTTTATACATGGTCATTCCATCTGAATCCCATTGAGAATGAAAATCAGCTCCTCACTATATTCCAAAAACTGGCAAAAAATGACAAAATGTACCTCCACATTTCGGCAGCTAAGCACTTGTCTGAGGGTGATGACATTTTGTCTGCATTTTTTGGGATTTTCAAAGGGAAGATGGATTTCTAACCACATTATTTCTAGTTCCATCATAGTTTCTCCTCCTTTGGAAAATAACAAATACTATATTTCATTAGTCAACAGGGGATGAGAAATAGGGTAACATGTTGTAGTGGTTTTGGTTTGCCAGTTTAAGATTTCCCAGCCAATGCACCAATAATGTAGTGGGTCTAATGTTGGCTAAATGCCAATGCACCCACTAGAATTACTTACTCATTTTCTGTTGCGAGATAAGAATTAACAGGAGAACAAAGCAGGCTCAAACTTTAAAGGGTATAAAGAAAACTTTATTGAAACACAACTGGAAGAAAAGGGGAAAAAAAAAAGAGAATCAGAATAAACCTTCAGAACACTTCTCCCCCCACAACCTTCTTTCCTTTTCCACTGACAACATACAGAGACAAAATCTGGGACTGAGGTCAGTTTATCACCTCTTAAATAGTTTTCCATCTGTTCTCTTATGGAGAGGAGTCTCTCTTGCCATGTCATGGAGACCTCTCCACAAGAAACAGTTCTCTCGTGGCTTCTATTTCCACGTCCAGAAATCTGCAATCATGAAGTCCCTCCCATCTCATGCAGCCTACCCACAGCTGTGTTCATGGGCCATGTCAAACTCATGGGGTACTATTTAAAGGATGAGCTGTTCAAAAGCAAAGGTTCTCTTCATCTATCTCTGAGATCATCTTCATCTCTGGGAACAGAGGTCTTCTCCTTTCCCTGGGGACAGAGGGTCTTCATCACTGTCATTCCTCTCTCTGTTCAAACTTCTCATGAGATCACAGCTATTTTACCATTTACTTGCTTCAGAATGAATGCTTTTGGTCATGTCTACAATTTGAACACTTCATCCCCCCCCATGCTTTTTTCACAAATTAAAGTGATATTCTAGTGTATCACAGTTCATCACCATGACCTAACAAAAGAATTTCAGCCTAAGACTAAGACATTCTCATTCTCCTCCCATCTGGGACTTGACCCCTTCTTTAGTGACCTTGGTGTCCTCATGTTGTTTCTCTACATGTCCTTTCTCTATTCTGTCCTTTTCTCTCACTCAGGAGAGGATCAATGTTTTGCAAGTTTCATCTGTGCAGTGAAAGAGGTAACATCTCACTGCGGCCTGCAGATGGTCATGATGACCAAAACCATCAGTACCCAACATAAAATGATAGCCCTACTAGTTGTTAAGGCCCGACAGTGTAGAGAGCAGTTTCCACAGGAAAAAAGAGGACCCTGGAAAAATACCTTGGGAAACCCCATTCTTAGTGCCATAGGCAGAAGGCTGATTGACGTGCTCTCTATACTAATTGTTACCAGAAAGTTCTCAGTTATCTGTGTTACATTGATTTTTAGTGCAAGAATTGTAATATTCCCAATTGTTGTTCCTTATTGGACCCTTCCCTCAGACCCCACCTTAACTCCTCTCCCACACTGGGGTATAGAACTACCCCTCTCTGCCCCTAGACTCCACCTTGGGCCTCATGCCTTTTGCTCCTTGTTGCTGCTTTGTCCGGTTTGGTCCTGTAGTGGTCTGAAAACAAACCAAGTGAGAGGTTCCAAGTCAGAGAAAAAAAAAATTAATAAGAAGAAAGAAAACAGGTAGAATAGAAATAAATCCAATAATACAAAAGACCACTGACAGAGTCCGAATACAACCTGATCCGGGTGATGGAAGCAGTCCAGATGAGGTGGTCTTCCTGAAGCAGTGATCCCGTAGAAAGGTCTGGTAGCTCCGGTCCTCTGGGAAATCCCGTGGGTAGGGCTCCCCAAATCCTAGATTATATCCAGGTGAGAATGCCTGGCTCCTCCCCCCTGGGCGAAGAATCTCACAATGGGATGGTGAGTGAAGCAGAAGAGCCTTGATGGCCCATTAGTGAGAGATTGTTCGCAGAGGCAGTTATCTAAGAGTCATACAGCAAGGCATCTGATGGGCCATTAACAGAAGATAGTCCAGGGGGAGAGGTCTGGGAAACACTGCTTCAACAATTGGATTCAACAGTTCATGAAGATGCTGATAGAATACTTTTGCATATTCTATACTACAACCCAGGACAGGTCCAATACAGTAGATGCCTTATTGTTTGTTATTTTTGTATTATTAAAAGTACTTTTCAGACAACTGGATCAAAGTTGTCTCTCTCCATTGAAGTTGCCATCGAGCTGAGTCCCGAGGAAACTCAAAGGTGTCTGATAGTCTGGGCCAGACCCTGGGAAGTTTCACGACAGAAACTCATTTCTCTTGTGAGAATAGGATTTTCACTATTTTCCTGCCTCTTACCACCTTTTATTTGAATCAGATATTTCAAAAATCAGAGGCTGTTCAGATAGCCTTTGCTGAATTCAGCGGACAAATCTCAATACATTCTCCAAAACATAAGCTTTTAGCACATTTTTTTCAATTGATAGAAAAACCAAAGAAAAGTGAGGTTCCACTTCAAACTGTAACAGTTGTCTTGGTTTGAAAGACAAGTATCTGCTAGGGGGGGGAAGAGCCTGCCTTCGGAATGGAGAATTCGAATCCCTCCAAATTATTATAATTTAGAAAATTAAAGGGGCTTTCAGACAGAGGTATGGGTATAGGAATAACAGTTCTTTACTAGTATTTATAATAAGGTAAACAAAATAAACAACTGCCACATTAATAATAACAGAACCACGAACCTCAAGGGACTTTGTTTCACAAAGCCCAGGGCAGTCCAATCTCTTGGGACTCCGGGAGCACCAGGCTGAAAAGCTGGAAAATCCCAGGCTGGTTGATGATCAGAAGCTCCACGGTGGTCGCTGGAACAGCAGGAGTGTCTTGGCAAGGTAGTGCAGTGCGAGGCCACAGAGTAGCAAAAAAGCCTCAAACCAGTGCCGAAGAAACAGCAGCAGCAGGACAGGGCAAGCCCAGCAGGACAGGGGGTGGCAAGCTCAGAGTTCTGGGACACATGAGGAGATGGTGGTAGATTTTCTCAGGACTGGACTTGGTTGGGACAGCGAACTCCTACTGCAGCTAGCAGCAACCTGACTGTGTCCTCTGTGATACAATGCTGAGAGCGAGAGAGAGGCTGGCCCTGGCCCTGTCCTTATCTCCCCGTCCCGACTTTTAGCCACCTCTTTGTTTGGTCAAGCACCCTTAGGCACCCAGTACTTAGTCTTCTAGTAACTTATGGGGAAAAATTCTTTAGAATAAAAAAGGAACAAACCTAACCCCCAACAACAGTATTCACAAATAGTTCTAGTCGCTCTCATAAATAAGTGGTAGTATGAAGAAACCCCTCTTCTAGCACCTAGAGAGCAGATGTATCCACAGTTAAGGGGTCCCCTGAATGGTTAAACTGGCTACTGTTGTCAGAGCTTTTAAAATTTTATATTCCTTTTAATCTGGTTACAGATTCAGCTTATGTTGCAGGAATCATGATGAAAGCTGAAGCATCAGTTTTGAAAGAGGTTGAAAATTCACAACTTTTTTTATTGGTTGCATCTCCTTCTCTTTTCCTTAGAAAATAGAACCTCTCCTGATTGTGTTCTGCATATTTGACTGCATACAGACCTTCCCAGATTTTTGACTGAAGGGAACAGGGAAGCTGACCTTTTGACAATGCCTGTGCAACAATCTGCTCTACCTAATAAGATAGAAGAGGCTAAATTGAGCCATTCTTTTTTTCACCAAAGTGCTGCCACTTTGATTCGACACTTTAGCAGTACTAAAGCCCAAGCTTCAATAATTATTTCTGTTTGTCCTGATTGCCAAAGGTGTTCTTTTCCCTCTGTTGCAGGAAGTGTTAATCCCAGACGGCTTTAGAGCCTTCAAGTCTAGCAGTCAGACGTTACCCACTTTTCTGAATTTAGCCATTTAAGATACATTCATTCCTCTATTGATACTTTTTCTGGTGCTCTTTTTGCATCAACCCATTCAGGGGAAACAGCTAAAAATATCTGTGGACACTTTACTGCTGCTTTTGCAACTCTTGGTATACCATCTGAAGTAAAGACAGACAATACCCCAGCTTATACTTCCCATCGAGTTGATGACTTTTTAGCCTTTTGGAAAATTACACACAAAACAAGTGCTCCTTATTCCCCAACAAGCCAATCTATCATTGAACAAGTTCATGGCTCTCCGAGGTGTCTCTTAGTTCAGCTGAAGGGGGAAACTGTAGATGGCACCCCTGTTAAGAGACAGAAAGGGCAGAAAGCCCTTTTGTGTTTTCAACTTCTTGAATTGTTCTTTCATGGACCCCAACCCACTGATTGTTCGACATTTTAGTTGTAATTCACAATTGCAAAAGGAAACCCCCCCTGTTTTAGTGAAAGACCCAGAATTCGGTAAGATATTATCCAGGCCTTATTCTTTGGTCACCTAGAGTAGAAATTTTGCTTGTATTTCCTCAGAGAATGATCCCAAGTGGATTCCAGCAAAGAATGTGAAGCCGTTTCAAGAACCTTTGACTGCATCACCTGAAGATTCACCTTTAACACCAACATCAGAAGAGAATCCTTGTGAACAAGACCTCACTACCACGCCAGCACCTGTTTGACCTCTAACTGACAGAGATGACAGATTTGATTGACTAGGTCTACTTGAAGACTTGGTGGATGGGTAATAAAATTAGTTAAAATTAGTTAAAATAAAATAATATATGTATTAGACATTATATTATGTATTGTTATGGTTATTCCTTGTATTTTACAGTGTGTGCAAAAATTAATAGACGAGTCACTTAAGAGTGTATTTTTGGTTAAATAGGAAGGGGGAAGTATGGAGAATAAAACAGAAAGTAACTGATAAAGGAACCTGATATCTTTGGGCTGATCAAGCAGAAACTGTGGGAGAAACAGACACATATAAATGCTCCCTGGGGAATAAGTGACCAAGAAACATGTTGTGAAGCCTCGTGATAAGATAATGATATTAGGTAATGTGGTGTCATAAAGAATGTGTAACCAATGAGAAATTGTTATCAAAATAGAACCCTATATAAATGTACAAGAAAAACCCTATATAACCCTATATAAACACCTTGTATGCCCAATAAATTTGGCTTCCAATCAGAACACAGATGTCCCCATCTCTCAATCGCCAATAGGTAGCTTTTTTGGTTATTTTTTCCCTTGAGCTGGTTTGGTTTGGTTTTTTTCTTTGGCTCGAGGAGCCCATAGAAGCAGCCCTGGCTGGTCTGAACCCCAGAAAGACCATCAAAAGAAGAGACATTAAAGTCCACCAACTTCGCCTGCTGTGAGGAGAAGACCCACACCAGAAATCCAACAGGTTCCCAGCCACTTCATGAACACTTTTCTCCCCGCTTCCCAGAGAAAAAGAAGGGTAGCTGCCATCTTTGCCTCTTGACAAGGTGGGGATGAGGTGTAAGGTTCAAGTTTCTTTTTTTTCCTGTGCTTAGCAGGTATCTTGCTTTGTTAATAAACAGTTTTACCTTTTTTTCACTATTATCTCCTGGTATCCATTTCTCTCATTGGCAGAAGAAAAGGGAGTTATTGAAGCCCTTTCCTTTCAGACAAAACATTCATTCCAGGGGTTTCCTCCTGAAATTTGTCTCCAAAACCAAGACACCAGGTCATTGTGCTGGCAGCATCCCCATGCTAGGCAGAAGAGGTGCTGAGGGGAGCTGGGAGAGGGACCCTACCCTGCAGCATCAGCAGTGGACTGGGGCCAGGCCACCACCCCTCCCTCTGCTTTCCTGTCCTGTGCTGCCAGAAGAGTTGTTCAAACCCCTGATTCTCAAGGGCACAAGTGGTGCCTGTGCAGCTCAGGGCAGGCAGAAAACAGGACAAGAAATGATGGAAGTGGCTAGAAGGTTTCTGGGAGGTTGGCTGGAGCAAGTGACAACTTGGCTACAAATAAAATCTAAATATCCTTATCTCTTCTCATCTTTTATAAAGATCTATTAAAAAAGTAGAAACATCTCAAGTACTCTTGGTATCTTTGAAAATTTAAAAGAAAAAGGCTTATAATGGACTGCCCACTCGGCTCACTGAGAAAGTGGTTCTGGTTGAAGGGAAACAAAAGCAAATTAACATTTTTGAGAAGATCACTTCTGAGTTAAGTGCTCTGCTGCATTTTTGCCAGGCCTGCCTTGAAGAAGCTGCTTCAGGCCAGCAATATAAAAGAACCCAGGCTAAGTTTGTTGTTGCTGGCTTTTTTCCTTTATTGATCTTTATTTTCCTAAGGGTCCAACACACTCTGGACACAGCACAATAAATGGGAACATGAAGGAAACAAGAAAAGCAGGGAGGAAAATGGCAGCAAATTATAATCAATTCTTTGGCATCGTCTAATCCTCACCCAGGTTCGGTGAGGTTGTTTCAATGCCTGTGCTGCCATGGCTGGAGGGATGCACCAGGATCCAGAGAGATGCACCAGGATCCAGAGGGATGCTGGTGCTCCCAGAAGTGGAGAAGGTTTATGGAAAGGCCTGACGCTGCTCTAAGCTCTGCCGTTCACAGGGAGCTGCTGCACTGGCAGCCAGGAAGATACTCAGGCTGAAAGCTGTGCCACAGAGATCAGCAGGACCCAGGGGACTCTTACCTAGTGCTGCTCATCAACTTGGAAAACTAAAGAGCAAATTACAAAAGCCAGCAGAGAGTAGAGGAGCTGGGTACAGGGGAGCATCCTCTTCACCGGAGCACCACCTGGAGATGAAGAAAGAGAGGGACAGGGCAAAAGGGAGGAAAACCAGGGGAAGATAAAAAAAAGGAAGGCAGAATTCACTTTTAAAGGGATTCATTGCTGAATCCAGCCCCTTTTTTGTAAAGCCTAGTGAAGAACCTCAGATGCCAAAGGTTGAAATTGATTTTCCATCTTTAGCCTGATATTGGTTAGTGTTTTACACATGAAGTACCAGACTGGTATAAAAGGTTGTGGGGATTTCCCAGGGGAAAGCAAAGGACAGCCTGCTCTGGCTTTTTTGATTCAGAGTTTAAAGAGANGAGAAGGAGAAGGAGAAGGAGAAGGAGCCCTGACCAAGCCAGGACTCATTCCATGCACTTTAAAGAGAGCAGAAAGTGGCCTTGGACCAGGGGAAGCAAAATGCCCAATCTACTAAGGCCCAGCCAGGACAGGACCTGACCCTGTTCTGCTCTCCCACCTCACTTTTTGCCCACTGACTTGGTTCCATTTTGCTAACAAGAGGTGGAAACCATGGGCAGTTCTGGCAGATGCCAGAGGGTTATTTCCATCTGCAGATACTCAAAAAATACCACATAGCTGGAGACCCTAAGCTCTTTCCTGCACTCTGAGCTGGAGGAGGAGTTGCTCGGCCATCACCCAGCACATTGGAGGGATCCCCTGGCCCCAACTAAGTCTTTCCTTGCCTGAAAAGAAAACAAAAATGTCACCCAGTCCCAGCCTGACACCCATTTTCTCTTGTGCTGCCTCTGCTCCAAAATGAAAGTTGCTGAGTAATTTGGGGGATTTTGGTAATGTTGTTGCTCTGGACGTGCCCTTCTGGCACTGTGCACAGACACACCCCTGCTGCAGAGACTCTCCAGGGTTGCGTGTGACAGCCTCCTCCCACAACGCTGCTTGGACTGGCAGCAGTTTGCACATCCCTGGCATGAGCCCAGAGGCAGTGGGAAGGAGGGAGGTGATGGAGTTGGGATTCACACCCAGAGGCAGTGCCAGGGTGACAGTTAAACTAAAGCAGTAGTTTAAAAATTGCTTGAAAGCAATTCCCTGCTGAGATGTGAGGCTATGGAGGATGGTTTATGTGGGGAAATGTGCTGCCCTGAGAGAGGCAAAGGCAGCACCCATGGAACTCAGCCCAGCAGGGTGCAGCACCCTCCCAGCCTATCCAGGCATGGGGCACCTGCTATGGCAAAGGGACCTGATCAGGGACCTGGCCAAAAGGGGTGACAAGGAAAAGATCAAAGCAAAAAATAAAGGGTAGAGAGAAACGGACCTGGACAACTGTCCCGGTGTGAAAGACAGGTGTCTGCCAAGGAAGGTGGGAACCTCACTTGGAATGGGAAAATATGAACCCCTTCCCTCCAAGTTGTAATAACCTTGGAAACAAAGGGATTTTAGCCAAAGATATGGGGAAGTGATTAACAGTTTTTTACGTGTATATATATATGTGGATAACAAGGAAAACAAACCACAGCAGCAGCAACAACAAACAGAACCATAAACCAAGTGACAGCCAGAACCATAAACCCAATGAAAGCCAGAACCACAGACCCAGTGACAGCCATGTTGTGAATAACCTCCGTGTATTAATTTGTGCCTGAAAAATAACATGATTTAAAAACAGGGAAAACAGTTCACCAAAGGAGTCTGAGATGCAGGGCGGGGGGGAGGCAGATGGGAGAAGATTTAGGAGATCAGCACATGAATGCATGTGGCTCCTCTGAAAATGGGCCAGAAAGTATGCCTAACGACCAAAAACATCTAACGACCGAAAACATCTGCCCGAGAGACTGAATATAGTCTGATATAGTCTGCAGTGGTCACCCAGACATCTATTCTGTTTCCCTGAAAACCCACTCAGAAAAATCAGAATCCCAAAAGGAGACTGATGAATATCAATACTCAGACAACTGGACAAAAGAAAACCCTGCTTCGGGGGAACTAAAATGTATAAAAACTAGACCTTTGATGGTAGGATTTTGTAAACAAAGGGGAGGCAGGTGCGCTAGAAGCCTGTTTCTTGTTCACCCCATTTGATTCCCAGAATCGAATTAGTCTTTATCGTAGCTGTGGTTTTTTTTCTGATTCGTTTCTGTACTCGCTGTCACGCAAAAATAAATTTTTTTTTTTAATTACAATTTGGCTCACCTCGTTTATAACAGCCACAAACACAAAATCAGTGACAGGCACAACTAGACACAGTGACATCCAGAACCACAGGCCCAGTGACACCAGAACCACAGGCCCAGTGACACCAGAACCACAGGCCCAGTCCCAGCCGTCTCTCGGCCGCAGGCACGTTCCCCTTTGGTGCAGTTCCGGGCACAGCCGGCAGGGGCGCTGGTGGCTCCCAGCCGGGCAGGGCGGGTACGATGATCCCTCTGCGGCTGCAGGGGGCGCTGTAGCACAAGCTCAACTGCAGCTCCACAGGGCAGCATCGGGAGAGAGCGAGCGAAAGGGCTTCGTTTGCAAACTCTCAGCAGGCAGCCGATCCTGGTACCTTCTCTGGATAGCAAAAGGAGCTTGAGCAGGAGCCTCTGTGTAGCAAGCTGGGAAGGCAGGGATGAAGTCCCGGAATAGTAAATGAGATGCGTCAGAAACTCCTGTGGCAGAAGCCGAGAGGTGTCCCGGCGGGCAGGGGTGCTGGGCTACAGGGTAGTGAAAAACCCGGAGCAGTGGCAGAGAATTGACGGGGCTGGGCAGTGGCCACCCGGCTCCTGAACACCGCCCGAAGAAGCTCCCTTGGAGAGGGAGGGGGTTCAGGGATCCCGTGGTTTCCCCTGAGGCACCTGAGTACATGGTGAGGGTCCTTTCCAATAAGCTAGGGTGTTAATAAGGTCCCAGTTCAGTGGCCACTCTCATGAGCAGAGTTTCACTCATGGTAGAAGAAGGCAGTAGAAAAAGACAGCAAGAGATGGCATCCCTCAGTGGTGGCAAATTCTCCCCACAGTGACTGCAGCCTGTCTCCCCTCTGATGCTGAGAGTGAGAGAGAGCTGGAGCGCCTTTCCACCAGCCCAAATCTCTCAGCATCTCTGCCCCTCCCAAGAGAATGCCCCTCAGCTACCATAGTGCAGCCAGCTGCACTCCTCCCCCATCTCCTTGACCGTATCTTTTGTCTCTCTTAAGTATCAGTCCCTATTGTCTCTTAGCAACTAATAGGAGACAATTCCCTCAGAGAAAGAAACAAAAGGAAAAATCTTAACCCCCAACAACAACAAATGACAGCAGAAAGAAGTGTAATAGTTGTTATAAAAATGATACATATTGATTGGGGGGGGGTGAGAAATTAAACTCTAAAAGTTGTCAGAAATCACAGACAAGAGGCAGGAGGCGATCGTGGAGGAATGCGGGGCAACATCTACAAGTGAAAAGAACATGCCAGCTCAGCCCCCACAGCGCTCAACAACCAAGATTATACCTGGGCTTTCAGAGGAGAATGGGCCCATCCCCGGACCAAACAGCCGAAACTGCTTCCATTCAAGAAGAGACCCCAAAACTTACATCGGGATGTCTGGGGACGGGGACCCTCTCTGCAACTGAAAGCAGGCTGAGCTAATCCTCGGAACTCCATTCAGATTCGGCAGGAACACCATCAGAAACTGAATGAGAAGACCATTTCCAGGGAAAATCCTGGCCCGAGGAAAAATAAACTGTATAAGAACTGGACCTCGGGAGCAGCATGTCGGAGAGCGGATGATCACGGACCCAGCGCGGGCTGGCCTGATATCTGCCTCCCAGTTCGATCGGACTTTGAACTCTGCTGTGGCAGGAACCCTTGTCGGTTTCATTTCGATTCGGCCAAATTGCGTTATTTTACTTCTTTATTTTTTTATTTTCTTTTAGTATTTTATATTCGAGATCTCTATAATCTATCTAATCTGCAGAATAATAAAGCTTAGATCTTGATTAAGAGATCTGTGTCACGACTTTTATAACAATAGTCGAACTTCATAACTTAACAATGGGATCACAGTTCCATGGGGATCACTCCAGGGAAATCTAAGCCTGCAGAGGTGTGTAAAGCTGGGGATCAAACCTGGGTGTTCCAGACAACTGTGTGTACCAAATGTGAAAAATGAGGTTCACTTTCTTGGTAACTATTCATTAAAATAATTTAAGACAATTAGGAAAGCAGAAATAAAGAAAAGGGCCTTGGACAGGGTGCCTGGCTTGCAGCCAGAAAGCACACCATAACTCAGAAAACACTTCTTTAAATGTACCAGTTTGTTACATATTCAAAAGACCCTAATGTATTATTCAAACATTTCTCTTGAGTTTGAATTTCTCTGTTCAGTTTCAACTCCCTCCCCCCCCCCNCCCAACCATTTTATCTTGTAGATCCATCTGTGAGTGGATCTATTCCGTCTGATAGCATGGGTTCAATAAATTCCTCTCTTGGAGCTCTGGTCACGCCGTCTTCTTCTGGATAAGATACTGATAACAGAGGTTCAATAAATTCTTCCTCTGGAGCTTTGGGGTCTGTCCTTGATATCTTTATCCAAGTAGCCCAAGAATGTGGGGAATTTCTTGATTATCTTTGCTATTCTTCTGGGTGAGCTTGCAAAAAGCATCTTCCATCACACAGTTTCTATTTTAATATTATGTTATAACCTAAATATATATATATATACACTTATCACATTACCACTTTTAAGCCCTGTTAATAGCAGAAAATAAAAGAAACTATATTAATACAGCAAAACCTTCCCACATTATACATATAGCATTCATTTTAATATTTGCAAAAAGCCAACTTTATAATATGTATTTATAACACAAGGGCCAACTTTATAATATGTATTTATAACACAAGGGAAGGATGTGAGCACTAAAGCCACGTGGAGTGGAAGGAGTTGGGGAGGACAAGATGTCAGACATGCCAAAAGGGTGCGAAAGGAACTGGTCATGGGTAAAGTGGAACCGGTTCGTGAGCTTGGCCTAGGCAGCCAAGCTCCAGGCAGGGGTTTCAGGCAGGCAGAGGGTTCACATGGGTGACTGCAAAGCCACCTGGCACCAGCTGCCCTTACATCCTGTTTTATTTGTGCTCAGCTGGTGCCTTCCAGAGTGATGTGACCAAAGAGAGTGGAAAGCCTTGTGTTCCCTGTGACTGGGTGCCTTGGGTTATGTAATCAAAAACAGTTTATTCTATTCCATCTGTTTCTTTATCTCTTGTAACTCCAGGGGGGAGGGGGCAGGTGCCTTCTGGTAATGGGCCAGCTGTTAAAACCAGGTGAAACAATATTCCTTATCTCTTCCATGACCCATCCTCCCTCCGGGGTATATCTTCTGTTAATGGGCCATTAAGGCTCACCTTAATGACATGACACATCACATCATCCCATTGTGAGATGCTCCACCCCATGGGGGAGCCCACCGTTCCTACCCAGATAAAAACTGAGACCCAGAAACACCAGGTATCTGATGTTTCCATTGGATTCCCAGAGGAAGACCAGACCCATCTCGCCAGTACTGGACCCTTTTCTACAGGATCATCTCTGCAACATCATCTCAATGGAACTACATCTGCCACTCCAGGAGGACTTACTTTGGACCGCTTCCAACACCCTGACCAACAAGGTGTCAGGTTGTATTTCTGACTCTATCAGGGTTTCTAGGATTTTTTTGTTTGCTTGTTTTGTGGGTTTTTGGGTTCTTTTTGTACCACTACATTTGTATTCTTAATATTCCTAGTAAAGAACTGTTGTTCCTATTCCCAAATCTTTGCCTGAAAGCCTCTAATTGCAAAATTATAATAATTTGGAAGGGGAGGGGTGGTTTACATTCTCTTTTCCAAGGGAAACTCCAGCTTTCTCTGGCAGATACTTGTCTTCCCAAACCAAGACACTGGGAATAAGGCCATCATCCCTTGAGACATGAAGAGCTGCCTAGAGAACACAGAGGTGGGATGCAAAGCCCAGCATGTGCTGTTTCCAATTTACCAGCTGAGCAATCGAGGTGGCACATACCCTGCAAACATCTCCACCATGAAGCCATGCAGCAGGACAAAACCGGGCAAACAGCCAGGGCAGGAGCCAGTTTCACAGAATGCAGCCTGGACACAAAGGGCATGGCCACTGCTCTGTGGCTGGTGTCCCCAGGTGCCATGCCAAGGGGCTGGAGGTGCCTGTGGTGCCGTGGTCCAGAAGGGCTCTGAGCACCCTGCACAAGGAGATACAGACTCCTCCAGCACTCAGGGGCTCTTATCACACACCTCCAGCTGTGCCAAGGGAGGGGAGACTCTCTGATGTAAACAGGACTGGGCACTGCAGGAACAGGAGGAATTGCCAAATTCAAGTGTTGCATGAGGTCCCACGCAGTCTGGCAGCTTCAGGGTACGGGAGGCCATTGCCCAGAGGAGGGGAGGTGGAAGTTTGGTGGGGTGGTACCCAGACAGACTCCCAGCTCTGCTCTCCAGGCCATCCAGCCCCGCTGGACTGTGCCCTGCTCACTCAAACAAGCTGGAAGTGCTGGGCAAGCTCAGTCCAAGAGCAGATGAGGGGATCAAAGGAATGGAGTGCAGACTGAAGACCTTCCAACCCATCCCAAACCTGCTTTCCCGGAGCCAACCTGCAGGCTGAGCAGGTGAGTACTGGCTGTCTAAAAAGTACTGAATGCTGTGATCTTTCCATCATTCTTTCTCTGCTTTATCATCTTCAGGCAGTCCTTGAGTCTTGCAATTCCCACTTTCAGCAGTGAATCCTGTCTCTCCTCCTGTTGATTGACTGTGGATATGCTGGCATCCAGGATGGAGAGAGTAGAAAGTAAGACCCTGATGGATGAGGTGGAGATGAGTGAAAGAGGTGAGTTTTCAGAAGGGAAGAGGAGGGGGAACTGTTGAGGAGAAAATGCATCCTGCTTCTGCTGTGGGAGCACTACTAAAGGTCAAAGCACTGGGGCTTGTCCCCAGATTAGGCTTTTCATGGGTTGGGGCTTGGTGGCTGCAACACTCCCAGGTGAACGTTTGGTGCTTATCTGTAGACCCAGCTCCAGTACCAAAGGCTCCTGAGCTGACATCCTTGGCCCCCTCCACTGCTCACAGAAAGAGAGATGAATTTGTGGCTGTGGGTTGTGGGTCTTGGGGTAACGTCTACTGTGGTTGGCAGTGGTTAGTACTCTGACCTGCCTGTTCTCCTCTCACAGCACCAGAGACACCCAGACTCAGGTCCAGGTGGCTGCACTACAGGTGTGCATCCACCCACTCAGGTGTCTCCTCCTCGAGGAAACTCAGGACCCCTTGGCCAGGATGTGTGCAGGCCCCTGGGGCAGGGACAGGATTGGGGAACCAGGGAGCCAGGGACAGTCCAGCTAGGGGGTTTTCCCACTGCAGGGAAAAGGAGCTCACCCTGTTCCTTCTCTTGCTGGAGTGGATGCAGCCCTGGGGCTGCCTGTTCTGAGCAGCTTCTCCTCCTCTGTCCCCAGCTGACGTGACTCTGGACCCGGACACCGCCAATCCCTTCCTCATTCTGGCCAGTGACCAGCGAGGGGTGGGACGGGGGGACGAGTGGACCTTGCTGCCCAACAACCCCGAGCGGTTTGACACGGAGCCATGTGTGTTGGGCAACCAGGGCTTTGCTGCAGGGACACACTACTGGGAGGTGGAGGTGGCTGAGGCAGGGGACTGGTGGGCTGTGGGCGTGGCCCAGGAGTCTGTCAGGAGGAAGGGGGTCCTCAATTTTACACCCCAGGAGGGGATCTGGGCCGTGGGGCAGTGGTTTGGACAGTACCATGCTTTCAGTGATCCTGACTGGACACCCCTGCACCTTACCTGCCTCCCCAGGGTCATCAAGGTCTGCCTGGACTTCACAGACAAGCATGTGACATTTGCTGATGCAGAGAATGAAGCCCCAATCTTTGCTTTCTGCCTGGCCTTGTGTGCTGGGGAGAGGCTGCGCCCATGGCTCTGGGTGGGGATGGACTCATGGCTCAAGCTGTGCCCCTGACAGGGAGGGAACATGGCGGGGCAGGGAAGAGACTGGAAAGGTGAACGCCATCATCTTGGGTCTTGGTGCTGGAAACTGGGAGGGTCTTGCATCCTGCTGGCTTGTCCTCAGGTAGATCCTCTGGTCACCAAGGGAAGGACTGGCAGGTCACAGAGGTGGATGCCACAATAAAGCCTCCTTCATCCCCCCACCCTTCAGCTGGGACTACAGGGACAACGGGCAGCACAGAGACTCAGTGCAGGGAGGAGATTAGGTGCCTGGTGGTCCCATGGCAGGAACCACCACTGAGTGCTGGGGCACTGCAGAGCTGCTCTGTGTGAGGCCGTGGAAAATATAGCAGGGCCCAGCTCCTCCAAGGGTGTTGGAGTAGTGCCTCTAGCTTTTTTCAATTAAGATAAAAAACCTCAAACATAGCTGGATACTCATGATAACACTTATCTTCCCCTCACATCCAGAGCCTCTCCTTGCCTGACATGCACGAAGCACATTTCTTGCAGCAGAGCACTGGTAGCAATGCAGGGGCAGCAGTAGGGGCAGCCCAGGAAGGAAAGCACAATGCTGAGCTGTGTCTGAAATCCACAGGAGAGGCAATTCCCACAGATCTGCTATTCTCTGATCTCACCCCATCAAGGTCCCACCTCACAGGATCCTGCTAAATCCTGTCCTTAGGAAAGGAGAAGGTGGATGTAGGTGAAGTGGGACATTGTCTGGGTCCAGCCCAGGTTTCATCTCTGAACACTTTTCTGGTTGGACCTTCTTTAGTGCCACCTCAGTTGTCATCGTTGTGGTGGCATCTGGGCACAGGCAACAGTATTGGTCTCCCTGCCCTACTCCAGGAGCTGCAAAGAGTTGCAGTTCTGGGTCAAGCCCGGGTATCTGCCCCTAGAGCTCTGCCCTAAGCTTCTTCCACTTTGGTAGCACCAAGACTGGGGAAACCCAGGGCTCTCTGCTCCCAGTGAGAGGCACTTCACACTCTCCATGGGCAGGAGCCTCTGACACTGTCCTGGTTTTGCTTGGGATAGAGTTAACTTTCCTCTCAGTAGCTGGCACAGTGCTGGGTTTGGGATTTAGGGTGAGAATAATATTGACAGAAACAACCAAACCATCAGTCATATGGTGTCTATCCAAGCCAAGAACTTTTCAGTGTCTCATGCTCTGCCAGCGAGGAGCTCTACAAGAAGCTGGGTTGGGGGGCACAGCCAGGACAGCTGAACCAAACTGGCCAGAGGGATATTCCACACCACAGAATGTCCTGCCCAATGTAAACTGGGGAAACTGCCTGGGAGGGGCCAATCACTGCTAGGCACAGATCAGTGAGTGGTGAGCAACTGTATTGGGCATCACTTGTTCCACTTGGGGTTTATATATATTTTTAATGACAATTATTATTATCATATATTATTACATATAACTTGTCTCAATTATTAAACTGTTTTTACCTCAAACCAGAAGTTTTTTCCTTTTTTTTCACCCATCCCCCTTGGAGGGTGGTGTGTGACTGAGTGGCTGTGCAGTGTTCAGTTGTCAGCTGGGGTTACACCATGACAGAGGTTCACAGCACGAAGTTGGTATATGGAGATGGCAGATTGTTAGTTCTGTATTTTTGTCCTTTGTAATGCAAAACACCCTAAAGGAGTTGTGCTGTGCATTTATGGACACTTGCCTCAATCAAGAAGAAGAAATTCCTTTCTGAAAGCTAGCTCAGTCCCTCAGACTGGAGAAAAGTTGGGTTTTTCAACAGATTGATGTCTGGGAACCTCTTCACTGGAATTTTGTGGTTTGGAGGGGATAAATTTTGTGCTTTGGCTTCCTTTTTGATGTGCTCCCCAAAAATTAAATTTTAAAAAATCATCTCTCTGGGAGCTGAGTTGCATAGCTGCAGCATTTGTGTGAGAAATATACAATTTCATGTAGAATTGCACCACAAAGACCCAGGGGAATTTAAATTCAACTCTCACGTGGTAGAGGTCTTAGCATGCTGAATTCACAATGGGTAGGAAGGCTTAAGGAACACTGGGATCCTTGAGCAAGGCTGGACCCATTCATGGGCTCTGAATGGTTTTTGGGAGACAACCAGGGCTGGGAGGTTTGTCCCATACCCAGTGTGGGCATAGACAGCACATCACAGTAGTGATCTGCTGCCTCTCAACCAGTGCCTGGCCATGGAGGCCACAGGGCAACTCCCAAGCTCCCAAAGTCCATGGTCCACAGCAGGGTGTGATCAGATCCCTGGGACACACCTGCTCCCAGGGAAAAAGGCTGCAGCAGTGGGCAGTGGAGGCACCTCACTGAACATGCTCTTCTCAGCTCTGGTCTGTCAGACATGATCCAAACAAAGCCTGCCTGGATTTGGCACATCAGCCAAGCAACTGTGAATGCCTTTCCCATTAAACTGTTTCCTTTTCCCCAGTGAGCCCTTTCTCTGGGACTTCTGTTCCTTTTACACTGTTCCTGGTGTTGCAGATCCCACTTTTTCTTCCCCCCACCCTGTCAGACTGCTATGTGGCATCACGGTTTTATTTTGAAGGGCTGGCTAAGCCAACCATGGCACTCTCTTTTTTAAAACCTTTAAAACAAGCCCAGAAAACCCTTGATTTCACAGCTTGGCTAGGAAACTCATACAAGGTCTTGCCCAAGGCTAATGCCTTGTCCAGGACCTTGGAAAGGCATCCAACATTGGTGTTGCAGTACTTTGAGTGGCATTTTAAATGGACAGCTTCACAATCTCCAAACCCCTGCTTCAAGTGTGGCGTGACCAGATTTGCTACAGAGATCCAGAGCCAGGGGCCAAGGCTGCAGGGGACATTGGGCCTCCTCACTGCCCTACAAAACAGGGAACAATGGCTGCCCAAGTCTCTGCCCTGAGGTTCCATGCCCTGCAGCCCCTGCCATGGTGCTGGTCCTGGATGGCTCTCAGAGCCAGCTGGTAGCGAGCACTCAGAGCAAGGCTCCTGCCCTGCAGCTAGCTGCCAGCAGCTCTTGCACACTTGGGCACAGCTCAGACACAGTCTGGACACAGCACGAACATCATTAGACACAGCTCAGACACAGCTCTGACCGGCTCTGACACAGTCTGATACACCTTGGACACTGTTGGACATATCTCGGACACAGCTGGACACAGCCCACCACAACCCCACCAGGGCACAGGTGAGAGCGTGGGCTTGCAGACATGTCTGGCATTTCCCACAGCCCTGGAGTGAGGGGCTAGGCTGGAGGGCTGTGGGCAGGCCTGGGTCAGGCAACTCACAGGGGCAGCATCAGGAGCTGGGGTGGCATCACGGCAGCACCAGGGTCACTCCATGCAGCCCATACACACCCCTGGCCCAAACAGGGACTGAAAGACTCTTGACTTGGCCCAAACATCATTGCCTTGCTTGGCCCGCATCAGGCAGGCTTCTGTACGCTGACTGATAAACTGCCCAGACACGACAAAAGCCCTGGATTTTGCCCAACTTCGAAACCTTCTGCTGGGGCCCTGGGGGCTCCCCAGGGCAGCTGCCCTAGGCAAATGATACTGGGGTGCTCTCAGGAAGGCAGCCTGGGCTCTGCAGTCCCAGCCCCCTCCAATAACAACACAACAGCCCAAAGTTTGTCTCACTTTTATTTACATCATTGCACAGCCCGTTTCCTCAGAACGCACTGGAAGGTGGTGGGTCAGACATCGATTGCCCACATCCACAAGCTGAACATCTCCTCTGGGAAGGAGGACAAGACTCAAGGAGTCACTACTGGGTCTTGCAGGGGAACATGCAACAACTCCAATTATTGGCAATGACAATAAAGCCAAGGATGCTGAGTGCAGCCATGGCCACACAGCAGCACAGGGCCGGGCCCCAATGCCCCAGCCAGGGGCTCCTGGCTTTCACAGTTGCATATTTGGATTGACAGTGGGTTTCTTAACTGGAACACTGGCTCCATTAAGTCATTACCCTGGGGATGTGCTGTGGGAGAGAGCATCCCTCATCACCTGCCAGAACTCGGTGCATTGTGGGGCCAAGCTCCTGGGAGGCAGCCAGGGCTGGGAAGGTTAAACCACTCCCCCTTTTTTCTTCACTGGTGATGTCCTGGTGACAAGGGGGTTGTTGGGAAGAGGCTGAAGGAAGGGGCACCCAGAACAAGGCACAGAGCAGTGGTGCAGAACCTGCTGCCATAGAAGGGGTGTGCAGAGCAGGGATCATCTGTGTGGGAATGGGATGGGACTGGAGCAGGGACTGTGAGTGGAACTGGGCTGTTGCAGCCTCTCCACCAAGAGTACCAGGAACAGAGTAATCCCTGCATAAGTGCATGACTGGGAAAAGGGCAGACACCCACAGGTATGTGGAAGACGGGAAGGGACAGCTGGGGGTCTGGCCAAGAGAGAGAAGCGGAGATGTGCAGCCTGGCTGCAGCAGAGGACATTCACTCTGCGCTCACAGCAGCCCCTCATGCTTGGAAGAGAGACCAGTTCAGAGCAGCCCCCAGGGCACAGAGAGGCTGCTGCAAGATGTGTCAGGGTATCCCCAAGCTGAACCCTGGGAGAGGAGATAGAGGAGAGCAGACAGAGACCATGGCCCAGGGCTGGAGCAATCCTGTTGGGCAAGACGGCACACTGGGCCCTACTGCTCAGGCCACCAGCAACTTCCAGCTCAGGGTGAGGGAAGAGATAAGGAAACATCCTGCTTTGCAGCTAGAGAGGAGGAGGAAGTGCACATGGTGCTTTGAATTCAGGAAATTACAGATCTCCATCTTGCAGCACATTGCACTGATCAACTTGCTTTCAGCAAAGGGGCAAAAGGGACATAGTGCATGACCACCACCACCCACTGCAAGGACACAGACCCCTCAGAACATGCCTCCTGCCTGCTCTCTACCCTCACCACCATGCAGCCAGAGCCCAGGCTCCAGCAAAGCAGCTGCACACACATCTGGAGCACGTGGCAGGACAGCGTGACTGCCAGCATCCTCGCCAGCGTTCTCACAGCCTGTGCCACTCGGGAGGCTCAGGAAAGCTCAGCACCAGGCATGGGCACTGTCTGGCAGGGTGAGGAGGTGGCAGAGGCAAGGACCAAGGCCAAACCAGAGGGACTCTTGGCAGAGGGGGCACTCTGAGACAGAGGACTTTGAGAGCTGCATGTGCTGGAAATGCAGGTGAAAGGAGGAGGAGGAACACCAGCCCCACGGGACAAGGGACCCAGAGGCTGTTCTCTGGGAACCAGCAAAATGGGGGGTTTCACTAGAGGACACAACAGGCAGGCAGCACTACCAGGGATGAACCCAATCCCAGCAGCTCCTCTGGAATGTGCAAATAAAGCACAGAGACAGCCAAGAGTACCTGCATCCTGCCAGCGCTGCAGGGCATGGCCTGTCTCCTAAGGTATGTGTGAAACTGATGCTATGGGAGGTCCAGCCTCAAGGTGGCAAAAGGACATCAGCAAACAGAGACTCCAACTCCCACCTTCTGGGGCCAGGAAAGCTCCTTTCTCAATCTTTTCAAAGCAAAAGGCAATGGTGGGTTTAGCTAGTATTAGAGATGGAGCCATCTCTCCCCAGTCTTGGATCCTTCATCTACCTTTGCCAGACAGCTGATTGCATCTGAATCCTGGGGATGAGCCAGGATCTCAAGGAGAGCGTTTTGTGAGATCATGTCTGCACCGGAAAAGATTCTCTCATTCTGAAACTGATTTTGAAATTCTCAAAATTACAGTACTTTACAATACAAAATGTCTCCATTTGGTATTGCGTCATTTTACTCCTTCTGGGATTATAATAATTATTAAAAACACTCAACTTTCTATAAAGGACAGAACACCACAAAAGAGACCAAAGAGTAACGGGAAGGCTGATGCAGTATATCAAAACCAATTTAGTGCAAAGGAGAAGGGGACTTTCAATAATGTTTGATTAAAAGTGTTCTTCATATGCTCATTTGGCGAAAAGGCATTGATTTAACCTCTGAATGAGATCAAGTTGCCAGCTTCTATCCTGAAGCCTAGAACATCAACACAAAAGGATTGAAACACAATATGTATGACCATTAAAAAAAGATATTATATATAGATATATGTATAGAGAGAGGGAGATGTTTTCCACGTATAATATTTCATTATAGGAAAGCGTCCCTGCAGACAGGCATTTTTTGCCATCAGGTTCTTTTGGGCCATTTCACACACAGATGTTGATCATGTGTCTCTTTGCCAAGGTCTAAAGCATGTGCTGAGTGCAGAGTTCCTTTGAGTGGGATGATTGTTTTCCAGTGTCCCCACAGCTGCCACTTTCTCTGGGCCTGTGGGGCGCTCGACCCTTCACCTTGGTCGGCTGCGGGACGGCTCAGACAGTGGTCTCATCCGCGGCCTTCTTCATGAGCTTGGTTGAGAGGAGGGAGTGGGGCACGGGATGAGGGCTCCGCGAGGCTGGGATCATCAAGCGGACTTTCTGGTTGGTCCTTCGCCACTCCGAGTACAGCTGGCAGTGGTAGCGGAACGAGACCTGGCGGGCAAGAATGCAGCGCTCTGTCACCAACCCTGCCACTCGTGCCAGAGCACACACAGGGACAACCCAATGCCAGCATCCCTTTGCCTCTGGGGACCCCTTATCCTGAGGCAAGGGAGACAACACTGACCCCCAGCACGGTTTGGGGCACTCCATGTCCTCAGCCTCTGACAAGCAATCAGTCCCTTCCTGGTGACACCAGGCTGTGGGGCACAGCCACAGGGGCCTTCTGGGCAGCACTAGCGGAGTGGGATGGAGTTTGCTCAGCTGGGTTTTGGTCTGGGCTGGTGAAATGTGGTGGGGATGAGCTACAACTCGCCCCTTCATCCAGCCCCAGGCTACAGCCAGCAAGTTGGGTGAGCAAAACAAGGGTCTGAATCCAACCAGCCTCCTCCCATCCCAGAGGACCTTCTTCGTCCTGCACAAAAACCTTCCCTCCTTTGTCTGTAACAACAGGATAGCAGCTGGACTAATTTTTTCCTGAAAACAACGTGACCTGGGAGACTTGACCACCCGGAGGGAGTCAAGAGGATGTAAAGGCTGGATGATCCGGAGCAGCCCAGCAGAGACAGGAGCTGGCCCTGCAGTTTCAGAACAGCCCTGCGAGGGGAGCTTCGAGCTCGGCTTAAATACCGAATCCAGTTAGCCACTGATCTAAACCAGGCTTTCTTGCAGGAAGCATTTAGCTGGCAACTAGGACATACCAGGAAGTGCATCTGACACAGAAAACTCAGTAAAACTGTTACTTCTGGATGGGTCTATGACACATCTTATGAGAAATGAAGCTGTGGCACTGAGGTAATTGAGCTTATTGATCTGTGCACACCCCTCCTTCCTGTTGCAGAGGGACTGTGGCAATAAGACTGTTTGCTGACAAACTCATCTCCCAGTTTTCAGAGAATGAGGAGCTAACAGTGGAAACCTCAAGGAAGGCTCTTGCTCCTCAAGAAGGAGCTGCAGCCTTGGCTACAGCCTCTTACAACCCTCACACTGGTTACAGCCATGAACCCCCGCCCACATATCGACCCCTTGTACAACACAGCCCATGGCTGAATGAGCTGAGTATGAATAAAGAGGCTTCACCTAATGTCCTCCCCTGCTCGAGGAAAAGTGAAGCACAGAGAATTAGAGCCAATTTTAACCAAGACTTAATACTGCGCAAACATTTTTCCATTTCTTCCAGGTTTCCAGCTCCTCCACCAGTTCTTGATGTAGAGAAGATGGAAACACTTCCTCTTAAGGTTTCCATTTTAGCTTGTCTTCCTATGGAAACAAGCTTCACGCAGGAATGTGCAGCATAGAAACTTTCCTCCATGGTTCCCATGCAAGGAGTGGCTCCAGCTTTTCCCCGAGGCACTCTCCTTCCCAGAGCAGGCACTGCTGCACCACCCACTCATTCTACCCTGGCTGCCAGGTCTGTGGGGGAGAGCTGTAGGAAGTGTCCAGCCCCAGGGGAAGGGGTTAGTCTGAGAAACTGGAACATGAGACAACATGGAAATTTCTATTGCCCACAGGACTGCAAGCTTTTTGGGGTTCCACTATTTCTCCTGCAGCAAGTGCACTTTGTCACTTCCCAAAATGGTGTTTCCCTGCAAGCAGTTGGAAAAGGGCATTGACAGGGCATGAGCACACATAGGGCTTGGAATAGGAGAGCCAAAATCAAGATCCAAACCCAGAAGTCCACCCAGCAACACAACACAAAAAAAGTGAATGGGAAACAGAGGGAAATCCTTGGCCTGGCAACCTCTGGGGAGAGGAGCCTGGAGACCCTGGGGAGGGGCCGGGCAGCCCCACTGAGCCTCCACTTGTGCCACACCCAAACTCTCATTTGCTCTCCAGCTCTTCTCAGCTCGCTGCAAGCAACGAGCTCCTTGCCCCCTAATTCAGCACATCCAGAAATGTCAAACAAGGTGTCTGAAGGAAGCTCTCTCCCAGCACGGATCAGTTCAGCACCCAGACTGGCTCAAGTGCAGGTTCCCAGCAATCCCCAGGGCACCCCACACAGCAGTGGGCCAGGGCAGGCTGACTACCAAGCCTTGACTTGGGGCCGACCACACAACCCAGCATCAGAAAAGCCATAGGTTTCCCCAGGGCCAGAGAGTTCCTTCCATACACCTTAAAAATACTGCAAAGGAGTTTGTTTAGTTGTGGCCAGAGACCCCCCAAGGCCAGTCTGCAACCCAGCTGGGCACAGCCAGTCTGTGCTGAGCAACAAAAGCACAGAGGGACACAGTAAATGATTTAGGAGTCAAACATGTTCCATGTTTTACTTTTCCCCTGCACTGCTCAGGTACCAAGTTTGTGTTTCTTCTTGAACCACAGATGGGCCACTGCCTGACCCAGCTCCAAGTCCTTTCCACCCAGCCCCATCCCTATCCCAGCTCCAGCACATCTGTGCCTTGTCTGACACTAGGGGAACACTCTGACAGTCTGGAAAGCAGATGACCAGGAAGTGGTTTTCCATTCTCAGCAACAACTTTAGCAGCTTGCACATGAAGATAACTAAATGGACATTCAAGTGGAAGAGCCCAAGGTGTTCTCACACAGAGAGGCAGAAATAGCAGATGGCACTGACACGGTGCAAGCCAGTGTTTCCAGATGCTGTTTGAGCAGGAGTAGGACCCTGGCAGATGGCACTTACCAGTGTCCAAAGGACGTAGATCGTGAAAAGTGCTATAGTGAGTGCTATGAGTCCAATGGCCTCCAGCCGGCTGTTGAATTGCAAGTGGTCCTGGGCCCCACGCAGACACAGCCAGCCCGAGATGGCCGCCAGTGGAGTGATGAACAGGAAACACACCATGTCACAGAACAGGGTCCTCTTCTCATTGCGGGGCCCGGGGTCCTTCAGCCACTGTGGGAAGGATGGGAGAAGGGGATCAGTCTGGGACAGGCAGTGTGCACGGAAGGCAGGAGGAGCTGGGGAGCTCTCGCCTGCATTGTGCAGTCTGGGTGGACCTAGCTGACTCACATCAACCTTCTCCAAAATAGAATTAGAGAGTGTCAAGTCTAGATTCAACAACTAACAAGGGAAATGGGAGGAACAACTAAAGAATGTGTACAGGGGAAGGCAAGCATGAATGCAGAAGCTCCTGGGCTTTCCTCTGGAGTAGTGAGGAGCAGGCGCTGCAGGATGTCAGTTCAGCGAAGCCTGGCTTAATAAGGATCTGACAGGTCTTTGACTGAGCTTCAACAGAAACAGACCCAGGACTCTTAACTGGTGAAGGGGCTGTAGGAAACAGGGGTCTGCAGCAAGTTCAAGCTATAAGGGCATCTGTCCCAAATCTAGCCCTTGGGTTCCTTTGGCCGAATGACAGCATTTTAGTGTTTCACAGGAAATCTCCAAATGTTTCTTTCTTTGGGAGTCCTAACTTGCTTCCAGTCTGGGTTCATTTTAGACACTTAACTTCAGCAACAGCAATTGTTCTATTTTCCTGGAATTATGCTATTTTCAGCCTTTCATTTTTCAGAATAGCAAGAAGCTGTGGTTCCTACAGATACCAAATTGTTACAGCACATCTTTACTGGGATGTGTGTGCTGGCCTACAGATTCTTTCTTCTCCTCACAAAGATGAATGCCTCATTCAGGATTTTTTAAATTTTATTTTAAAATAAAACTTGGATAATACTGACAAGGCACAGGCAGAGCAGGGAAGAGACTATCAAGGTCTGGGCTGTCAGGCCAGACAGAGTACAGTACCTGCTTTGGAACAGACAGCTTGGGAAGGGACCCATCTGGGAACTCCACACACAAAGCTCCTTTCCTGCTCCAAAACCACCATTTAAGGAGTAATATGGAAGTGGTGGTGCCAGGTATGCAAGAAATTAATGAGACCTCAGCACAGGTAACCTGAGGACATGGCTGGCCAGAGGCATGCAGAGAGAGCAGGCCCAGAGGGAAGCGGGGCAGAGGGCACACAGGTGAGTGCAGATTTAACTGCAGCAGGGATGTTCAGTGAGGCAGAGCAAAAGGGAAAGAATGGGACTTGAAGTACAGCCAATTTTTGTGGAAATGGGAAAGAGAAGGGGGAGCTGGCATACCTGGGCATGGAATAGGGGGGGGGGGTAGCTGGGCCGGTTAGAGCCACAGGAATAGCAGGCTCTGCAGCACCTGGAATGGGACACTGAACTGGCCATGAGCAGAGGAGAGGATACTGTAATGACAGCTATGAGCCTGGCCCAGAATTTCAGCTGGGAGGACTCATAACCACAATATTTTAGAGATGTGACCATCTGAACACATCTGTGATAACAGTCAAGGAACTTTCATTGATTCTAAAGCCATTTGGAGCATGACTTGATGGGAAGACAGCCAGAAGAAAACCTCGAAGAATCACAGAATAACTAAGGTTGGAAAAGACTTCCAAGATCAAGTCCAACCATCAACACAGAACCATCTCCAAACCATGTCCTCAAATCATCCACACATTCTTCAAACACTTCAAGGGATGGTGGCTCCCCCACTGTACTGGCAGCCTGTTCCAGTGCCTGACAATCCTTTCCATGAAGTTTTCCCAATATCCAACCTAAACCTCTCCTTGAGGCGTTTCCTCTCATCTCCTTTGTTCCCTGGGAGCCTGACTCCCACCTGGCTGCATCTTCCTATCAGGGAGTTATGCAGAGCCAGAAGGTCCCCCCTGAGCCTTGTTTTCTTCAGGCTGAGCCCCTCCAGGCTGCTCCTCGTGCTCCAGACCCTTACCCAGCTCTGTTGCCCTTCTCAGGACACACTCCAGTGCCTCAGTGTCTTTCTTGGACTAAGGGGCCACCCCAGGATTTGAGGTGGAGCCTCACCAGTGCCCAGCACAGGGTGATGGTCACAGCCCTGGTCCTGCTGGACACACTATGCCTGGTACAGGCCAGGTGCCATTGGCCTTCTTGGCCATCTGGCTCATATTCAGCCACTGCTGACTGGCACTACCAGGACCTTCTTCACTGGGCAGCTTCCACAGCAGGCAGAACTGTCGGTGCAACAGGAGCTAGGAGAAAGGAGGCAGACCTGCAGGCCCCCTTTGTTATGGTTCTGCAGAGGAGTCAGTGTGATGAGCTGCATGGGGACAATAAAGACCACACATGCAGTCTGAGCAATTCTGGGAGGAAGTGAGGGTGGACAGCAATTCATTGGCACAGGAAAGCTGCTCCCATACACAGCACATCCTGGGCAGCCCCAGCACTCAAACCCAGCCACATGCCAGGCTCACCCCAGTCCAACCAGGACAGCACTGCCTGGTGACACAGCACTCAGGTGAGTGCCAAATCACTCCATCTGGACCAAGTTCCCTCTAGCAGCAAACCCAGAGCACCCCATTCCCTGCAACAGGACGTGTTGGGGCACTTTTGACCCTTATGCATTAAGCTCAGGCAGATAGGTATTTTACTGCACCTTAATTCTATTTATATTCCTTGTGACTTTTGAAACTCCTTCCTCCTGCCCAAGATGGGAGACAAACATATAAAGGCAGGGAGCAAATTAATTTCCTTTTGAAGTAGTTGATTTATTTTGCCAATATGCACTGGCACAGTAACAAAATGGGACACAATAAGCCACTCTAAGAGTGTAGCCTTTCTGGCACAGCAACACATTGGTGCATATGAGACTTTAAATTTTGCAAACAATCCATAAAGTGGTCAGGCAGATTAAATAATTTTTCTAGGGAAAACTATCAAGTAAGCATGGGAAAGCAACAAAAGCACAACTTGGTGTTCTTCCAGCAGCTTCCACACTGCAATCATGTCTGAGACTGAAAAGAAGGAGGAAGAAGTGGCTGCTTGCTGCCATTTGGGCTATGAGCTGAGTCCTAGATCCTGCTTGAAACAAATTCTCTCTGCTTGTGTGATAGAATTCTGAGTACAATCATATTTCTTTGTCCTCCAGCATGATTCTCCTGAGGCTTTTCCAGACACTGAGATCAGCAGGGTTGTGGAAGAGAGCTCATTTCTTAGAGCCACAGCAGGGCTATGGGATGATGAAAAGCTGACCTTTGGGTGCTGCAGTGCCTATGAAGCTCAGGCGAGCTCAGGTGATGGGAGGCAGGAGGGGAGCAGGCAGTAAAAGGCATCAGGACATCATCAGCTCCTCTGGAAGCCAAGAGCATAACTCAAAGCATATCAGAGCAGCCTCTCAGCCTGTCCATCCCAGCACCTGCTGCTCCATGTATCTCAAGGCTGGGCTGCATTCTGCCCCTCAGGACCAAGGATAGTGGACAGAAGAGGGACTCTCCCAGCAGCATTCAGCACCTTGCAGTCTGTCTGGGGGCTTATAAATGGGTGTTTTAAAAATTAGCTTTCATTGATTCTTACAGCTGACTTACCTTGTATGACTAAACGTCCATGGCTGTGAGCTGTCAGCCTGTTTCATAAACACATCCCATGCAGCACTCAGTGTAGCATGACACTGGAGGGACCAGCACCTTCCAGCCAGCATGTGCTCATAACTCTCCCTGCCTTGCACCTGGACTACTCACTCTGGTGGGCATGAGTCAGGACCAGTGTGACCTGCCAGCCTCACCAGCTGACCCTGCCAGAGGTCCCCACATGCTTCACAGCTACAGCATGATGGCAAGCCACTACACCATACAGTATTTGGCTGCATCACAAAACATCCCACATGCTTTCTGCCCACCAAACAGTTACCCGGTGGCTTCTCAGGTGCCTGTTGATTTTCCTTCCACTGCTGACATGGTGCCTGACTATAAAAGTCAGAAAGAAATCACATGAACTTGATCACTAGCAGCACGATTAGCCCTGTCCCTGTCCTGAGAAACATTTTGAATCAAAAAATACAGCTTCAGATGAGGGATTCTCACAACCCTTCTCTGGCCCTGCACCAAACCATTTTACAGGCCATTGAGTTCCACAGGCAGCCCCAGCAGAATGGTCCTGTTTCCTTCACCAAGGTGGGAAGGGATGTTTTCTGAAAGAGTACCCAGAATTCAGGAAGCCAAGACCCAGAAATGCCCCTAGCCCAGCTTGCAGAGCAGTTAAATGCTGCAGCACAAAGCTGCCCCTCCTCATCCTCCTTTCCCCACCTACCTGCCACCAATACTCCACAAACCAAATCTCTCCATATACAGGCATGAAAGCCTCCCCTACAGGGTCAGCTGCTGGGAAGCACAAGGCTCTGGGCTGACTCGAGAGATTCAGGAGCGCTAGAACTGGTCGACAGGAGAGGAACAGACTCAAGCAGTGCTGCAGGTCAATGGGACACTTTCCTCCAGAGCAGCACGTGCTTCCATGGTTGGTGGCACCATGGCAAATGCCACACCACAACATGCCCCAGTATAGGTTCACAGCACCGCCAGCAGCTACACCTCAGAAAAAGCTCACTGGTGTTCTGGATCGGCACAGACAGGGCTGGAAAAAGCACTGAAGATGGACAGGCAAGGAAGACTAGTGCTGGTGAGTACTGAGAGTGCATGAGTGATTTATTTCCAATTTTGGCACAAACAGACCACTGCTTTATGCAGACTAATGCCTGAGACTGCACAGAGAAGTGCCAAGAGGATCTCATGTTGTACCTATGACCAGCATCTCCAGACAACAAACTCAAGTAAAGACAGAAAGGAAAAGATTAGAGGAGTGGGAACTCAGCTGGAACCAAGAAAGATTTGTTTTTCACTAGATCCAGGAATCCAAAAGAGGTGTGCATTGAACAAGGAGAGAGGTGGGCTGGGGAAGGCAGACAACAGTGCAATGAATTCAGCAGAAGAGTTCGAGGAAAGCAAAGGGAAAAGTCTGTCTGCAAGGAAGATAAGGCTGGAGGAAGGGTGGGGGAGAGCTTATATCACAGCTCAGTTCTCTGAACTGGAGGAGGGGTTGTGAGCGCTGCACCAGGCGCTGCGCCCAGAGGCAAAACTTCTTCCCCTAATAACATAAGCAGGAGTAACATCACAATTCCTGCCTGCCAACCTGCCTTTGCACGTCCCAGGGACATCTCTGCAGCACCTCACACAACCACAGAGGTGCAGGAGACGCAGGAGATTAAGCAGAAGGACTGCACATGACAGACCCATGGGAGGTGTCCCCTATTCTAGCATGACCCACACAGTCAAGCAGCTCCTTAGAGAATTTCAAACACATTTCATTGCATGTGACATTGTGTTTGAAAGCTGTACTATCAAGAGACAAAAAAAAAAAAATCCGCTGACCTACATAAAATATCGAGTTTAAGTGAATCAAAAGTATTAGCAATCATTGAAAAGTAATCATCTCTAATCAAAACTGCACTATAAACTCCAAGAAAAACAGTAGGAGCAAAAAACTGTCAGGCTCCTGTACAGCACAGCACCCTTGGAAGAAGAAGCTGTATTGTGGAGGCAAAAGAGCACACCAGAATCATTAAAGCAGCCCATTCATAAATAAAGCTGTTAAAACACACATTGCTGGAAAACACCAGCACTGAAGACATGGAAGCAGAATTTTCTTAGGACTCCCTAATGAGATTTGCTTGCAAGGACAGAAATAGGGAAACAAAGGTGTGGCTGGACTGGTCCAACAGTGACTGGTTCACCAGAGAAATCTATTTTGGAATTAGGGAGATGTCTTAAATGAGTTTTGCCTTAGCAAAGGTATTAAATGCTTGCAGAAGCATTATGATCAAGTCCTGCATTATACTTGTTTGCTTTCACCATTAGGGCATGTTGACTTTCAACCTTCCAGTAATTTTAGCAAAGCCAGAGCCTTTGGTCTCTGCACCAGCAGTTTGTGTCCTCTCTCAGAGCAGAGACCTGAAACCTCCTGTCTCCTCTCCCTGGTATTTACATTATGTGTGAAGAAAAACACACCCTTCCTCTAGAGTATGGAGTGATCTTTGCTGGGACTAAACAGCTGCTGCTCAGACACCTGCCTGACCTGCAACCCCGGGACACTTCCATAGAGACCTGGGCTGGCAGCATAGACCTGACCCGACCCCTCCCCATGCCAGGAAAACCAAAGCTTGGAAACCAATGCTGACTCACAGCAGGGGCAGATGGCCCCAAACAGGAGTCTTTGGGTGTCGAGGTGGTGTTTCCCTTCAGCCCATAGAGAAACACTCACAGGGGACAAAATTAACATGGTCATGAAAAGGAAATACTTCTACTGGTAACCTGGGAAAGTAAAAATGGGCAGGAGTGGGCTCAGGTACACCAACACAGACCAACCCACACACCCACCTCACTCTGTGGGCAGTGGGCTGCAGTGGGAGAAGGCCAGGAGCTGTGCAGAAGTGCTTGTGGCTGTAGAAACACAACCACACTGTCACCCCCAGTAATGCTTTCTGGAAACACACAATGCATCCAATATAGTCGCAAACACCTCCATCCACGCAGCTCTGCCTGAAATCCCAAAGGATAAAGTATCTCCAGCAGGAAGACCACTTTGTAAGAGAAAATAGGTTTGTGATGGATTTTGCCCCAGACCAAAAAGAAGAGTTTATGTGAAAGGGAGAACATTAGGGAAAGAGGCAGGGAAGGCAGTATTTTGACTCGTACACAAGCTGCCTGTAACACCACTTATCCTGGTTCTCCTACAGCCAGGAAGAGGCAGGTTCCTCCAGACAAGTTGACATATCCCAACTTAGCCCTCTAAGGAGGCAGGAATTAATTGATCACAAGAGATATTTCCCTTCTCTCCATACACTATATAGGACTTTAAAGAACAAGGTCTGGCTGAGGGACATCTAAGGCATGAAATGTTAGGACCAATAGACTCAATCATGTCTAGAGAACTGTATGACCACTTGTGGCCTGGGAGAAAGAGCTGCCTAGGCTGCAGCAATCCTTCAAGTCCAAAGGCCTGTGCTCCTCCTTCTACCATATCCTGGACAGCAAAGGAACAGATACTCCCTGAAGAAGAATCCTGGTAACTGGGTATTTCCTGTGCATGATATTATTAGAACAAAAAGGAAAGTACTTCCTCCAGGAAAGCTGGGTCTGCTGCAACTTACGCTTCAAACACTTCATCTAAATATCAAATGCCAAAATCTTCCAGTGACCACAGAAAGTATTTTGCCTTTTTTGACTATGCCAGCCATGCTGGCTAGAGTGCCCTGGAGTCAGATAACTTCCCTGTAAACATATGGAGGCTGATTAAATTAACATCATATAGGAAAATCAAGTATTGGAAAACCATCCCTCTCGAAGGCTTGGCCATTTTCTTCTCCGCTGTGGATATGCTCCTCACTCAAGAACCCTGGTCCACAACTGTCTTGTGCTGGAGACCACTTCAGAGCCAAGCAGAAGCCATTCTGTCCTCTCACAGCATAGGCAGCAGTGTCCTGCGCCGCTGGCTACAAAACTCTCCATCCAGGGCTGCAGGTCAATTCTCCATCTCCACCTGCAGGTGTTGAAAGCATGCCACCAGAACATGCCCCCTCTCAGGCTAGTGATCTCACAGCCTGACAGTTTTCAAAAGTCTTTCATGTTTTTTTTTTTTAAGTTTTGACCAGCTTCTTAGTTAAAAAAATTTATCAACTAGACTGAACTGCAGGAGGTATTTCCCCCACACCCTTGGGCCAGCCCGTGGTTGCCAAAGGTGGTTATGGGCTCAGATGAGTTTCGCACTCTGGGTTCAGATATTAGGCACACTGGCAGTCAACACTGTTGCTGTTTTTACTTTGAACAGACCACAACATAAATCAATGGCTGCTTAAAGAAAACAAAAATACAATTCTAGTAACAAATTATCTTTAATCCATACTGGACAAAGTTGACACCTTTCCTCTGTAAAGGAGGGTGCCCAAAAAGATTCAGTTACTGTTTTTGAAGTGCTTGGATGTTGCTGGAGTAAGTACCCCAGAGAAGCTCGTGAGAAAATGAATAGTTTGGTCTTGGCGAGCAGGGACACAGCAGGATTAATGCAGTAGGATTAACACAGTGAGCTAGTGAGCATCTTCCATCCACACACTGCTTCTGGAAGACACAGCCTGTGACCATGAAAACCACACTGTAACACAGATAGACAAGAGGCTTGAAGTAAAAACTAAGGCAATTGTGGTCATCGCATTTCCTGACCTCCAAGAAATCAGGAAGTTTACATAGAAGCATTTCAACTTGACCATGTAGCTTCCCCCCAGCACTCACCAAAATGTCTCCTGCAGCCCAAAATCAAGCCTCAGACCCTCTCCTTCTGAAGGATCTCAAAACCACATGGACAAAGCCAGTTCTTAATGAAGCTAATGGATGGTCTCTTCCCAGAGATCAGCTGGGCTGCCACTATGACCAGCTCTAAGTTTCCCCAGGCTGGAAAGGCAGGACATGGCAGAACCAACAGCAAGAGCTGCTTTCTCCTCAGAGGCCCAGCAGTAGCAGTAGCATGTTACCAAATTCCTTTGTGGCCAGGTGACAGCAAAAGAGAGCTAGAATGCTTGGATAGCCTCTCACACATGGAACAGACCCTTCTGCCATGCATGCTCCTGCATAATTCCTAGTCCTAGATTCCACCCATTTATCCTCTGCTCTTAATTTCTATTTTGATTTCACAGCTTTAGTTGGTCAACAGTGGATTTTTATCAGGACTCCTCACCAGCACACTCACCACAAACATAACTTCCCCCAAAGTTTCAAAACACTCCCCACCCCTCCTCACAATCAAGAGGCAGAGAACTTCCCAGATAAGGTGGCTGGGGGAACTGTGACATTTTTAAATGACTAAGCAGCCTCTTTCCCCAGCCCTCTTCTCAGAAACAGATGAAGAACTTAGAGATGACACTTCCCAAAAGTATTTGGTGAAGAGCTGCAGCCCGGTCTGGTATGGGAATGAGATTGCACCAGACTGCAGGCAGAGCACTAATGGAAAATGCCAACCAGCTGGCCAAGGGGTTATCAGCTCCATCCAAAGGGCTCTGCAGTAAGGGCAGAGCCTCTGCTACCAGTGCGAGCTTCCCAAAGTGGTCACACTTGGTCAGTCGGCCTCTAAGCCCCAGCAAACCTCATGGGATGAAGCATACTCACTGTCATTGCCTCTGCCCAGCACAGATTGCAGTGGTGCAGGAGCTCAGGGTGGCTGTAATATCTCCAAAGGAAAACTCCAGGTCACTTTCGCCAGGCTCCAGGCAAGGATCAGAGGGTTTATAGCATGGCTGAAGTAATACAACAAAACCAGGTGCTCTTTCCAGCCAGGTGAGCCATTTTGCTCAAGCAGGAGCCCTCCAGCCATGGTGTGCCAGGCACAGAGCACATGTGCTGATGAGCTGAACAGCCTGTGCAAGGCCCCGGCGTACTGGAGTGCTGCACCCACAGCACACACTGCTGGTAACTGCACCCACCGCACTCCATCACCTGGGGGCCGGCCCCGAAAGAGCAGCCTGCTGCCATGGGCTGCATTAAACCAGGCTATATGCTGCTTTCCAAGCCAGGGAAAACCTTACTGCCCCAGGCTGCTGCCAAAGGAACTGCTCTGGGGCTGTACCATGAAGGCGAGCTACATGTTACACTCTGCAGCAGGAATCACTCTCACCAGCTACCTGGGGACTTTTCATCAGGGGCTTACCAGCCTCGAGGCTCACAAGGCACTTTAGGCAAGCTGCTCCCCAGCAGACACCCCAACAGAGTAGATCATCCCCTTCACTGAGCTCACAGACAGTCCCAAAATACCAGAAGTAACAAATCACTGGAATCCCAAAGCCTTTGCCAGCTGGCAGTAATGGCTCAAGGAGTCCATTCCTCTCTGAAAACACAGTGGCAATTCTCCTATGTTTGAGTTCATTAAATGCTGCCCACCCATCACCTCTCAGCATTCACAGTTTCTGTGTTGATCACCATACCCTTACAGGCTCTAGTCCGGAGGGGCTTTTCATGAATTTCAACAGGAATTAAAATTGATTGTCCTGGAATGCTTATTCACCCACACTGGAATACAGACAAGACTTTTCTGTCTCACTCTCCCAGCAGGCTCCTCATGCCAGTTGGAGGCACAGATTTGGTGCCACAGGAAAAACTCCTCCAAAACACACTGGCCTTTGAGCTTTTACTTGAGTGTGAAGTTTTCCAAGCCTATGTTCGTTATGAGGTGCCACAGCATTGTGAAAGATGTCTGAACGCACTCCCATGTGTTTGTTTCTGGACAGGAATATCTTACCAGGTCTTAAGGTAAAACATCTGAGACTTGCACTCACAACTTGGCCCGCATAATCCCTAGCAAGCTTACTGCCCCGGGCTTGCCTGCACTGTGTTCTCAAAGCCAAGATACAGCCCTTCCTAAATGTTTTAAAGCAGTGTTTTGCAACCTCTGAAACAACCATTTGAGAGATACCGGCCAAAGCACCAATTTATATGTTTGAACAACTAGGAGAGAAGCAGTAAGACACCAACAGCAGTAACCACTGAGGTAATACTCATATAAATTACTGTGCTAGATACATGGTTTGGGTTAGCACTGTAGGCTAAAGCCTCCTCCTGTCTGGGGCAGTCAAGTCCATGAGAGTCAGCTGTAAGTTAAACAGTCATTAAAATTTAATATCCATTTTGCAAACTGAAGTTTGAATGCTTCCCCTGTTGGTGGACTCTTTTCCACTCCAACGATCACTAGGAAGAGATGGGAGTGTGAGAAATAGAGCTGGGGGCTGTGGAATGGAGGAGGGGACAAATATTGTTTCCAGAGGGAGGTGGGAAGAGAAAAGAAGCAACCTCTGGAATTGATGAGAATGGAAACAGAAATGTGAAAAGCAACTTAGAATTCCAGTTGTGACTCAGTTTTGACCTAACTGATGGGGCATGGTGTAGTGATGTGTTATTTAGGAGTGGAGCTGAAGCCTGGACCCAATGAGCCTCTCTAGTGGAAAAGTCGCTTGGGAAAACTCAGGCAAGCAGTCAGCTCACACATCCACACACACCACGTGGCCAGCTCAGCCAGGAGAAGCAAAAGGCCTTGACATCAGATCAGTTCCAGCAGCTTTATTTTCAGGAGCCAAAGGGAAACCCGGAGTCAAGAGGGGGGATCATCTGCCTGCTTAAGTATGGGGTTCAGCAGCCAATGACCTTGAGGTATGGGGGAGGAACAAAGGGCAGGTAAGGTCAGTGTCCCATAGGGAGAACAGGGCTGGTCACTGGGTCCTACAACCAATGGAGACACTGTGAGGAGAGGAGAAACTAAGGGCCAGGGGCATTAGCAAGGAGGGAAACCGGAGCAAACCATGTGTACAGAGCACCATTGGGAAGTCCACTCTGTCAGGCTGGGCAGGTAACTATGGTCTGTCCTGCCAAGGGGGAGCCAAGCCCCAAGTTGAGGGGCTGCAGGGATTCCACAGCAAGGGGAAGGGGAGAGTGAACAAGAACAGTCATCACTGCAAATCTGAAATAACCCTGCCTCCACACATGCTCTGGTGGCAGGCAGCAACAAATCTCTGACAGCCAACAGGTAACAGAAGTCTGTTGCTAAGAATCAGCTCCCAGACCTCCTACTGCTGATGGCTGCATGAATGTGGGGCTCCCAAAATTGTTAAGTGTAAATGCCCAGCTGCAGAGTGACCCTTCTCTGCAGTCACACAGTGTGTTGAAGGAACCCCCAAGCCAAGCCAGCAGCACACTGACACGGGAGAGCTCACACAATTGCAGACATATTAAACCATCTTCTAAAACAAATCCTTAAGCATTTTGTATTGTACATCACTGGTTTACTTATTCTTCTTTTGGGCATGTACACTTGAACCCTCAGGTCAGACAATGGACTAGTCCATGCTGCCTTTGTTCCCGAAACAAAAAACCCAACCCACCAGCCAGAGCCTGCATTGTATGTTCCAGCTCTGCAAGGCTGATGGACTGATCCCCCCTATGATCAATACAGAGAGGAACATGACCAGCTGAGCCTTGTCCTGTTTTCTCCTTCAACTGGGAGAAGCACAGAGCAGCAGGAAGGAGCAAGGCCTAAATGCTTTGAAGCACACATCAATATTAGTCATGGGAAGACAGGTCTTTTACAAACAGTATCAGCAATCACCACATCTCACTTTTCAAAACAGAACATAACAAAGAAGGCACATGCAAGAGAGCTACACTAATCTGACACTGAGATAAGATTAAAACCAGCAGCAAAAAAAAAAAAAAAAAGAGAACTTCATATTTCAGTCAGTCATGTTGTGACATCTGCATTTTGATGCTCAGGCATTAAAAAGCACAGCCACAAGCACAGTGCTTGCCAGTGGCAGGTGGCACATGGGCAGGTCCCAGGTAGGAACTTCCCCAAACACCACTACTGCATATTTCCTTGGTCTGACAATGGTCTTGATCTTTCCAAATAGACTCTTCTTTGTGAGTACAAAGGTACTGCAAGGAGGAAGAGACAGCAGGACACTAGGGCTACCAGTCATTTTCTCTCAAATTATATGGAAATAAAAACAAAGCAGGAAGAAAATGGTACCTCTGTCAAGGGCCTTGGTCTTCTTTCTACAACAAATTCTGTGTGGCAGAGCTCACAGTAACTTGTGTTGGAGGAGGATAACCATTTCTCCAGGCAGCTCTTGTGCACGGTGCCCAGTGTTCCTGTGCAGTCACATGGGGAAAGTAGTCCCTCCCCATTTCCACCTTCATGACAGATTCGACAGATGGGACCATCACTAAAGAGGCAGAACAAGGGACAAACAGAACAAAATCACAGTCAGAGCAGGCAGAACAACACAGCCATAGGATCTGGTCACACCAAGCCCCAGAAAGGCACATGAACAGCAGGCAGTGTGTGGCACAGCATGCCAGGAGCCTGTAAGAAACCAGTTTCAGGGGACCATCTTGGTGCTCAGGACATTTTAGATCATTTAAGATCTGGAAGACCCATAACAACAAGAGAAGACGGCACATCAGCCTGGTCAGCTCAGCTGGCCACAGAAGTGACTCTCAGTCTTCAGCTCTGCTCACAGTGGGCAGAGGCCAACACCAAGCCTGAAGCACTCATGCAAATCCAGAAGCCAAAGGCAAAGCCAAATGACCCACAGCAGCCACAGCATGTCCCAGCCACCTGCAGCTACTTAAGAGGCTGGCAATCAGGTCACATCTACCAGATCACCTACCCACTCAGCCCATCTTGGTTCTGCAGCCTGGGTTGAGCAGCAATTGCACAAGGAACAGCAATATCTCAAGACAAAACTAAACTGACCGTGGAAGCTCGCCTCTCCAAGAACATATTTCACAGCAAGCACCCAAACCAGGTCTCCGGCATACAAACTCTCTGCCCATCACTGCACAGTAACTCTCCAGCATCCCATGGGTACACTCTCCCCAAAGCAACAATTGCTCTGCAGTGGTCAGCCTCTCGGTGGCTGAAGGAATGCTCTGGTGCTTCATGAACAACACCTCCTTGGCCACAAGTTCCAACTACAGAATCACACAAAACCTCACAGACCTCACAGAACTGGAGATACCTACCAAAGAAAGTAACAAACACTTTCAGAGACACTTGCAACCTTCCCCACAGGAGGCCTGAGCCGCTCATCACACTCCATCTGTTCCCAAGATACTCCTCACTCCTCCAGCTGGCACCACTGACTGTGAACAACTAGTGCTACACCTTTCACTAGACCAGCTTGCTCAAAGCCCCAGCCAACCTGGCCTGGAACACTTACAGGGATGGGGCATCCCAGCTGGCATCCCAAAGCACAGGTTTCTTAGCAGCCCTGTGCCACATATGCCAGCCCCATAATGAGGATATTTTGGGCTCCCTGGGAAAGCCGCAGATGACTCTAGACAACAAAGTTCACTGCTCCCAGCAGTTCAGTTCATCTCTTCAGCATTCACCAATCACTGAGATTATTTAGGAAGCAAATGCTAGATAGCAGAGGCCCAGCACAGGACTGCCTTCCCTGAAAGGCAGGCCCTCACTAGTATCTCACTTCCCACCTTCCAAACAGCCATTTCATTCAAACAGTTTTACATCCAAAGCTGCCCAGATTTGGGGGTGCAAAAGAGGGTGAAAAAGGAACATTTCAAAGACCCAGTTGTAGGTCCTCTCAAAATCCAGGTGAGCGGTATCAGATATCACCTTTCTCTAGATACTGTTGACAGAACAGAGTCACACTTAACCCGTATCATAGTTCACACTCCACTGCTATTCTGACTTCAAAAAACCCCATCTGACTGCAGAAGTTTGCAGGATTGCAACACTAACAGTCAGAACAAGCACTTAACAGTCTTCAAAAGCAGCAGCACGACTTCCATTAGTTTTCACAGAAAGCAAGAGTGAGGAATGGAAGCACAGTTTAAGGAAAAGGAGCACACTGGGGAAAAAGGTTAGTGGGACATGAAGGAAAGAGCCAGCAAGGAAGTGCATATCAGCTAACTAAAGGAGAAGGAAGATCTCCTTTGTGTACCACAGAAAATCTCTACCACTTTCAATTCAATATTTAGCTGGTTTCATCCCAAATGGACTTTTATTCATATTTAGGGCTGTGAAGCATATTACACCCAATGTACACCATCCCCTTCTCTCTGCCAAACATCACTGGTGAACCACTGACCCATGTTCTCTCTTCCTTTTTACACACCTTTTATTGAGGGGACTTCTTCAGCCAAGACAATCCCTGCAAAAGGTGCAACAGGTGTCTGGGGAGGTGGTGGAAACTTCATCCTCAGAGATCCTGGAAACTACATCAGATGACTCTGAGCAGGCTTGCTCTAAAAGGAGGCTGGACCAGACAGCCTATGGAATTCCCTTCCAATCTGAATTACTTGATGATTCTGTAACATTTATTGCCATAAAATGCTGTACTAGAACAGTCCGCACACAGAGCCCTAGTGACACAGACAGACAATCCCCTACAGCCTCCAGTGCTCTCATGCATCTGTCATTTCCTAAGAAAAGCATCTGTAAGATATTTCACTGTTCCCTTCCTGTTTGAGAAGTTTCATGCTTCCAGAGCATTACTATAACCTTTCCAGAGCATAACTATAACTATAATCCAAAATTAAAAAAATTTGCTGACAGTGTGTGAAAAAAAAATTCTTATCAGACTTTGTTTTCCTTCCTTGCTCTCTCCCCAAGCCCCGGGTGGGGGCCCACTCACACTCCCACATGATACACACTCAGACACAGTTTTCCAGCAGGCTGAAGACACCATATCAGTAATTGAACATTCCAGTGCAGTCACGCTGCTCCTGGCTTTGCTGCACTAAGTGTTAGTGACAAGGAAAACACTGAAACCCACCACCAAAAGAAACAAACTGGTGTCCATTCAGAAACATAAGAAATCCTGTTTGAGTTTTTTAACTTGTTTCCAGGCAGTTTTCCCACACAATTATTACACCCTCACAAGTTCTAAAGGGTTAAACAACTTCTCACTCAGACTATCTACTGTCAGAGAGCAAGCCCAGTTTCACATTTTTATTGACCTGCTCCAGGTTTGCTGGATGCAGCAATTATGTTTGCCTCTATTCTCATCCGGCTTCCCTGCATCCCTCCCCCATGTCTGCAATCACTGTTTTCACATCGAATAAATGTTTGACCGAACTCATTGAAAAAAATAACAGCTGTTCAGACAGGATTTCTGAACACAAAATGTGACAGCTCTCAGTAGCTGACTGAACAATGCTGCCAAATGTCCTCTACTCTGGAAGCTGCTCAAAATAAATGACAAGAAGTCATATCAGGAGGAGTCTGAGCCAGTGAAGCTGCCACATGTCCCCTCTAGCTGGATGCTGTAGTTCCTGCAACACAAACAGCCTCCCCTCCCTGCGGCTGAAAATCAACACCACTCATTTACTCCACGGACATTACTCAAACAAGGCCTGTGCTCCCCTTCCAGCTCTTCAAAGGTCTCCATGAACAGCACAGCCCGGCAAACAGGGCCCCGCCTTCACTGCTGCCCCCGAGGCCATGAGAGCAGCTGCAGCTCTGGGGCGTCCATGAACACACCAGCTCCAGGCTACCAGTGCATGGGACTGGCCTGGGAGCGGCCGGCTCACAAGGATTCACACTCAGTATTAGTGCCCTGGCAAACTCCTTCACAAAACAAGACTTTGTTGCCTCCCTGTACCCCATAGCTACTGAAACAGGGGAAGAGCCCAACTGCAGCTCCGAGCCCTGTCCCTGCAGCAGCCTCACCTCTGGGCGCCCAACGCCTTAATCACTGTGGAGAGGAGCCGCCCGTCCTTGGCGGTGACCTGTGTGATGTACTGCGGGCGGCCGATGTCCGAATCCTCCACCGACTTGGAGAGGGCAGCACTTCCCGGACAGTCGCAGAGGGAGCCAGGGAGGTGGCAGCAGTCGCCTGTCGTCATGGCAGCTCTGGGCCCTTCTGTCCCGGGGCCGGCACCCAGGAGACCTGCAGAAACAGCTCCACAGTCAGAACCCTGGAGTGCCCAACCCCTCACAATCCTCCAGCCCCTCTTGCACTAGCAGCACCCCAGGGCCCCAACGCACACACGTTTGTGAGTCTTCTGTCTCCTTTAATAGGCTTTGTGAGGCTGCCTTACCATAAAATTAAGGCTTCAAGTGTTCTACTTACATAACTTACCATCAGAATTGCAAATTTGCCCTTCCCAAAGAGAATTCCTGGTAACCACCCTTTAACCTGATGAAGCCTTTCAAACTGAATGTGCTGACACAGAGACGGGGAGGGCAACCAGCAGCCCCATGGGCCTGTGCTGTTCTGGCTAGAGCCATCCTGAAAACTTATATTCACACTCTCCAGAAATACAACAAAGTTTCACCTGAACAGGGCAGCTAAACCAATTTATGTGGCTGGGTTCAGGAGGCCCTTCTCAGCTGCCTTCAGGAGCTTTCTGAGCACTTGAAAGACTGTCCAAGGCCAAAAGACTCCCCCATCCAATCTTTGATCTTTTTTCTCTTTATTTCATTAAAGAAATGCACGTGCTCCCATTTCTATATCCACTGTGGTATGTCCCAACAGTGAATGTGTGGATATGAACCTCCCAAAAGCACCAAAAATCCTCCCTGGGAAGGGCAGCAAGCCAACCTGCCTCCTTTCCCTTTCAACTGTTTAGACCAGTCATGACTTTTACAAGAGCCACTTGCCAACAGCAAAGCACACCAGCACATTTTCAACATTTACCCAGCAAAGAGAAGACATGGCACAAACAGCAAATGCAAGAAATGGAGAGAAGATGAAGAGAAAAGACCAACAAGGCAAACTAGGAGCTGGTTCTGATGAGCCACACATGGACAGCAGAGCTCCCTGCCTTTCAGGTAAGGTAGCAGCTCACCCAAGCTGCCAGAAACAGCCACGTTCCTCCCTGGCAGGGGTTATCTCATCCCCAAAATCAGCTATGCTCTGCAGATTTAGAAAAATCCTGGTTTTGCCAATCGCCTTTAACCTGGTCCCTGAGAGGCAGCTGTGCAGAAATAAAGAGCTGAGGTTACAGTGAGTCACACTGAACACAATCCAACAACACTGTACTGCTGGTAAAACCAAAATCCCTGTGTCTATAAACAGGACTGCCTTATGTAAGGCATGCACAGTAATCCTTGTGCGCCAGCACTGCTGGGATCAGAGCTGGAATGCTGCCTCATCCTTGTGGCTGGATTTCAAGATGAAATAAATCCATAAAAGAAGTTCAAATGAAAGCAATGAAAAGGAGAAAAGGGGAGGAATAAAAGGAAAATAACCACAACCCCAAATAAGATACACGAAAATAATAAGGTTTGTTAAATTTTGGGGAAATGGGGGAAATCTGCAATCTTTGCCTCCTGGAGGTAGGAACAGGCAAACAAATGTTCATCATCCCATCCAAGGAAAGGCTTTTTTGTTTTGAGATCTCTGAGCACAACAGGAGTCAAACATTCCCATGAAACTGCAATTCTGTCAGGTTCAACTAAGCCAAAATCTAACTAAAATAACTAAAGAAAATAAGGGCTTGTTCCAGGTTGGAGGCTTGGGCACACTACAGAGGAAAAAACCAAAAAGCCAGTACAAGAACATGATCCTTGAAGCCCTGAAAACACTGATTTGGGTAAGCACAAGTGCTTTTTCATGTCTTGGAAATCAAGCAACTCACACAACAAGCCGTCAGGACAGCTTCCTTCATGTACATTCATTCAAGAGGGAGAGAGGCCTTCACTGGTGTCTCAGAACCAGATGCCAACTTTGGTATCATCCCTTCACTTTACAGAATAGTTTCTAATTTCTAATAGAATATTTTATAATCTCTTTTTTAAAGCTGCTCTTGATAACTATCTGTAATTCTTCCTTTGCATCTGAGCAGGAATAAGCTTGTGGGCAGGTCAATCCTCTTCAAAACTAACGTGAATCTTTTCATCAACTTAAAAATTAACTTCATAAACTCAGCCTCTCTCTACTGTGCAAAGAAAACACAGAGCTAGTTTTCTTATTTCTCCTTCTCAAAAAAAAAGGGCTACAAACTCTACAGCTTCAAGGAGCAAAAAGTAAGATGATAAATGCTATTGGAATTATTTAAGTCAGCTGTTCTGCAAGTTAAGGAGCTCTTTAAAATTAACGTCTTACTGAAACAAGCATGAGAAGATATACGCTTTTAATAAAAAAAGGTCAGTTCCGTCTGTTCAGCCAAAATGTTGTTTATTTTAAAGTCCAGAGGAAAAAGTCCATTCTGCGTACTGGAATAAAACTGCCCTCACTGACTGTGTCCTAGGAGTATTTATACTGAGACCCTTTGTGCTCCACATCTAACAGACACAAGGAGCCCCATGGCCTTGCCATAGGGCCCTGCTTGGGCTGGAAGGGAACGGCCACCCTGCTGTTCTTCAGGAAACTTGCAGGTTTCTGTTAGGAGTTATTTGGCGTTTCCTTTTCGGAGTCCGGCCCAGGGTGGAACCTGAAGTCACTGCTTTAATATCTGACTCATGCAATTCAGCAAATATGAAAGCAGCAAGATTTTCGTGGTGAGTAAAGAAGTAACTGAAATCCAAAGACAACATCTGCAGTGCACCCGGGTCCCAGTTCCATACCCAGGGGAACCATGGTGTACAGCCAAGACAGTCCCTTTCCTGATCCCTGAAGGATCAGCTCATCAACACACAGCCTTCTCTCACAATTGTCAACAGCTCATCCAACCCAAACCCAGTGTTCACAGAATCGTTCAAGTTGGAAACAGCCTTTGAAATCATCTACTCCAACTGCTCCCCCACCACTGCCAAGCCCACCACTAACTCACGTGTCCCCAAGTGCCACATCCATACAGCTCTGAAATCCCTGCAGGGATGGTGACTCCACCACTGCCCTGGGTAGCCTGTGCCAGTGCCTGATCACTCAGCCAAGGAATTTTTTCAGCCTAAACCTCCCCAGTACAACTTGAAGTTGTTTCCTCTCTTCCTGTCACTCATTACCTGGGAGAAGTGATTGAATCCCACCTGGCTGAACTCTGCTTTCAGGGAGTTTTAGTGAGCAACAAGGTCCCCCCTGAACCTACTTTTCTGAACACCCAGCTCCCTCAGCCACTCACCATCAGATTTGTGCTCCAGCCCCTTCCCCAGCTCCATTTACAGCAGAAACATCAAAATCCCAGGGTGAGAAACAAGACCCAAACGGCTGGTTTGAACCATGCAGGTTTTTTTCTAAGCACCTGTGTTTTCTGACCCCATTCCTTGGGGATACGTTTCTTGTCTACGTTTGTTAAGAAGTCTCAGGCACTGTGTTTATTATCAACATCCTCTCTGCTGCCACAGTTAGACACAAGCAAATAAATGAGAAGTCTCTTCTCAAAAACATTTTGCATCCTCAGCTTCTGAGCACATCCAGAACATAAAGGGCTGAGTTTGTACATAATTACTCAAACTGAAAAAATCCAAACCCTGTTTGTGGAAAGCCCTCTGTGGAAAGTCTCAGAAGAGCAAATTCTGCACTAGAATTCCAAAACTCAAACATGTGCAGCAAAATGAGCCAGTTCCTCCAAGAGCAGCTCGTGCTCTGTCATTGTTCCAAGGCAGAAACTGAGGTGCTGATGCAGGATCCCACTACATGGCTTAAGTGAAACATGCCTGCAAGATGCTCCCCCTCATCAGTCTTCACGCACTGCAATGAGATACGTAATCCAGTTTGTATTATCCAAAGGGCAAGGAGGCAGGCAAAACTCCCTCAAAAGACTGCAGAGATCAGGTTGGACCGGTGCTCTCCATGCAGGAGATGTGCCCAGCAGAACTAAGCAGGAGTCAAGGAGTTAAAGGGTCCCCCAGCTCTGCTCTCCATATTTGTGGACTTTGAAGATGGAAAAAACAGTTATTTCTCCCAGACAAGGAAACCACAGCAGGCCAGATGAACACCTGGATCAAAGCCACAAAGGGAGAAGCATAGTCAAGATAAGAAAGACAACAAGAAAGGCTTCAGCCAAATGATGGCAGTATTGGGGACTGTCAGGTGCATGTCGTGGGTCTGCCATGCTGTTCATGGCATGTCCACTAACGAATATCCCAACCAGTCTAGAGCCTTGGAGCAATCCTGCAGCTTTGATAGGATCCAGAGCAAACTAGAATGAGAACCAGCTCCACCTGTTTTGGGTGCAGCATGTACACACCAGCTCCTGCATAGATTGGCTTCCCTGGGACATCTCCACTAAGAAAAAACGCAACACATGAGGCTGCCAGCAGCTGAGTCTGGTCCTCTCACTGAGCATCCCATTTCCCTGATTACTGTAACTGAGACCTGGCACCTTATCCATGGTATCACCAGAGATAACCAAGTTGAGTAGCCAACATAACCCATCCATCTGTACACAAGGACTTTTTTATTTTTTAGCAGGTAACCCACTCACTGATGGCAGATCAGAGCTCTGACCCCTGCTCACATAAGCTGACATTTGAGCTTGGGTGCAAGGCTTCCCAACCTGCTTTCCAAAGCCCTTTTAGCCACTTTGGGCACACAGACACTGAGTTTTCTAACCATATGATCCTGCAAATGTCACGGGTGAACTGAAGGCTTTCAGTTGCTAAAGGGCATTTCCAAACATCAGTGCTTTCCTTTTCACCACTAAAATGGGATTTTCCAAATCCTGGGCTCTACAACCATCTGAACATCTTTCGCCACCTCAAGAGAGACTGTACAAAGCACTGCTTGCTGCACACCTACTCCCACACACCCCATCTCATACAGTTAATGCACATCTTCCCATGGCTCAGGTTCAATCCCAGGTGTGCAGCACATCCTCCAGCACCAGTTCTGCCTACTGAGGCACTAGCCTCATCAGTGCACCTGTAGCCCCCATGCTCTGGGTTACTGGCAGAGTACCTCCTCTTCTATATATAGCCTCTAGAGCCTCACACCCGAGTGATCACACACCTAAGACACTGCCACCAGAGATACAAATAGATGCAATACGATGAGTGGCCTGAAGTGCTCCCTGCTACTGTTAAAGGTTGCGTAAGTGGATTAATCTAAAGAAAAGAAGAAAGAAAAAAAAAACCCACACAAAAAAAAACCCAAACCAAACCAAACAAACAAACAAACAAACCACCCCAAGAACTGGTCCCAAACTGTGCAGGGCTTTGTTTTCAGTTTTGTTTGTTTAAACACACTTTCTGCTAAGGGTTGAAAATCACGGTATTATTTTGTTCTTTATTAAAAACACATTATTTTATACTCACTCCCCAAAGTTACTGTGCAGGTCTGCTTTGTAACACCTTAAAAGTACCCAAAAAGCCAGCACAGGATCTGCCCATAACTGACCCATCAGCAACTCTTCCCATCGTTCAGGGCCTGTGAGGAAATATCATTAGTCCTATGCTCAGAAGTCATCTGAACACAACAGCCCTAAAGTAAGGGTGGGTGGAGCCCTATCCAGTGAGAAAAGTGACACAGCATTTTATGGCATATACCTCAATATTCAAAATAAGATCTGATGCCATGTAACAGCTTCTAAAACACTTTAAAATTTGATAAATAACACATGGGAAAACATTTCACTCTTCAGGACCAGGACCGTCTCTATTTCCCACCCAGCCTGCAACATTTGGTTGGGAGTTGCTACTAAAGGAGATACTGTAAAAATTTCAGCCATAACTTACTCTTCAGAGGACAACAGCAGAGCAATGTGTGAATTGGAGTCAGGGGACCGCCCTGACCCTGGGCTCAAAACAAACCCCAAAAAGCAAGGGAAAAAATAATCAAGGCACAACATTCTGGGAGCTTGTGAACCTTCTGATAAAGCTTCACACCAGGAAATTCCTCCTAGACCTTTAACAGCAAAAGCTTTGGACTGACTCCAGAGGCTCACCTGCCTCATCCCTGGGGCTGTGTTTAAAAACGCATGCTCCAAGTTTAACCCTGTAACACCCAGGAAGAGATCAGAAGCTTAGAGGACACAGCCTTTCTGGACTCCTGTGTTTGTTGCATGACCACAGGCGGACTTGGCTGGGCTGCCTCTCTAATATTCCAAAAGCATAGCTCAGCAGCAGTCAATGGTAACTCAAGGCTTCACTCACTGGCTGCTGCTGGGGACAATCAATCATAACTTCTCTATATCAAGAAACTATTTAGACATATTCTAGAAGGTCTCTGAAGTCTTGATTATTTAGATTATGGCAAATGGGTTTGCAGACACAGATGAAGAGATAGTCTTCCACTTCCAATTTTTCCAAGGAGATACATTGCCAGGATCTGACTTCTACTCCCCACTGGTAGAAAAATACTGCAGCAATGCTTGGTGATCAATAATTGCTGTTTTCCAAAGCCAACATCCACATACATCCCTCCTCTTCAACACTTCAGCATAATGGATCAGCACCTGCTGTAGTTTCACTTCATCTCCATGTCTTGAAGCAATGGAAAACTACTGGGGGGCAAAGATGAAGCTCCTGTGGCACAGCTCCTGTGGGGCTTGGCGGGGCTCCCAGCAGCTGAGAACCCCAACTTTTAAACAAGGCCAAAGGCATGGGCCTCGTGTGGACACAGCAGAACTGCAACACAGCAGGGCTCCCTGGATTTCAGGGTACCCATCATGTTGTTCACCCACTGTTTTTCAAACAAGTTTCTTCATTGCCTAATAAAGTTACTCAATATTCAAAAAGAAGCAAAACGTTCAAGCCTTGATGTTGAGAAAAAAATCAGTATAAAAAGAAGAAGCCTAAAGGATGATTTTTTTCTTGCTGTGCTTGGGAACGATTAGTCTGTATGTTACAGCTGGAATGCCAAAATGAACAAAGTTATCTCAGATCTTTTGAGACTTGCTATCTGCCACAAGGACATATGAAAGGAAAGTTTACTGCACTTTAATTACCAACATCTGGAAAAATGAATTGCAATATTAGAAGAAAATTCTTCACAGAGGGTATCTCCAATCAAAATTCAGTCATTTTAATAACAAGTTTCATAAGGGAACAACCAAAAACCAGCTGTGGCATGAGGAACACCTGTGACTCCTCTGAGGATTCAAAACACATCAGCTTTTAGAGGTGAACAGCAGCACAACTCACTACAGTCTCTGCACCCACCTCCCTCTTCATTTTATCACTCTTTCCAGGGAAAGAAAGATGCATTAGAAAGACTTGAAACTGAAACCATGAACCAGGATGAAAAAGAAATGTATTATCATGCCTATAAAACAATCCTTGCAGGGTGCTACCCTCCACTGGGGACAAAAGCCAGCCCACAAGACACAAGCATAGCCCTGCCCCACAGAAGGGACCAGAACCATGTGGCCTCTCACACCTCTCTGCACCCACGTGCTTTACAAAACACCAGCAGCAGACACTTCTGCTTCCCAGCTCTATTGCTTCAGCGAGCTCCTCTTTAAAATGAGGCAGCCTCTGCAACAATGTCAAAGCTCAAGTGCTCCCCAGTCCTGCAGTCACTTGCCAGGCAGTTGCAGTTTGTTCAGAAAAAATGGATTTTTCAGCTGTGTGTAATAACTTCAGGAAACAGAATTTTAGTGTAACAGTAACACACACACCAGATCAAGACTGCAATACCCACACACCACAGAACTGGTCAGTCCCTCAAACGGCATGACTCAGGAGGATGCAATACATTATTTCAGGATTGGGAAGCTCAGGGCAAAAAGAACTAGCATCTTCCCCACTGTTTTCCTCCTTGGTTTATAAAGCACCATTTACACTGCTATACAAATAACAATGCTCTGCCTGGAGATTAACTAGACTGGAACAAACCACCAGCACAGCACACAGCAGCCTTGCTTGCCCCAGCTGCTCAGAGCAGCACGGCCAGTGAGCAACCGCTGCATGAAACCAGGCAGCACATTCAGCTCCCAGGAGACATCTGATCTGGAATTTAACTTGACTATTTATATTTTTCAACCTAGCTGTATCACAAATCCCTTCAGAACATTCAGCTTTCAAAGAGCTTTCCAGCAAAGGCATCAACAAAGACAGCCTGTGACCCACCACCCAATTCTGGAGAGCTCCAGAGCAGACACCAACTGAAAGCATCTCCATGGTCAGCCAGAAAGGAGTATTCACTGATCCCAGCCAACTGCACCAGTGTCTCCCTTCTGCCCACTCCCTACTGCTACAGATTCCCTCCTCAATCCGCAAGTGAAACTTCACAATTGGTATCTACGCTGCAAAACTCTCTCAGTTCAGTTTGCAATGTTTTGCTTAGGCTGCATTTCTAGTTCTTCTGGACACAGGTCTTGTCTGATTTGTCTGCACCGAAGTACAAGAAAAACTGGGAGGAAATAAATTGAAAACAGTCCAGAATTGAAGTTTACCTTTCCCCCCCACCACTCTCAAATCTAACCCTAACAAGCTTTCAGCTGAAAGAGGACTAAAGCTCTCAAAGCTTCAAACAAACATATCCCTATTCAAGCCAAGAGCTTGAATAATTCTCCTTTTCACAGAAAAGTGCTTTAGAAGGTAAGTTTGATTTGTTTGTACTTTTATTTCCTGAGCCAGTGCTGCTCCTTGTCCCTGGTTCCCTCTTCTAAGGAACTGGAGACGAAGGTTTCCTTCAGCTTTGATTGGTAATTTTGTGACAACTTATTAAAATTGCAACAGCAGTTACAGCACTTCTCTCCTTGAGGTTAATCACACACAATCATCTCAGGTTCCATCAGGAATTGAAAAGTTTAGTTAGAATTGCTACATAAAATCTGGAATAAAACTTACAGATTCCTAGTTATCTGAAACGGGGGCAAATGACAGATTCCAAACTGTAACAGTTTGCTCTAGAGAGGCCTGGGGCAGGAAAGGTTTTTGCAAGGCCGATAGGTAGAAGAGCTGCAGGTCAGTACCGCTCCTGTTGGGCTGCTCCCCTCACTGGAGGATGCACAGGGTTCAGTCCCTGCCTCAGTACACACCATCAGTCCCCACTTTCAGGATTTTGTAATTCTGCACTTTATCTTCAGTGCTTAAGGCTCTCACAGGCTGTAACTGCACGGTGGGAGAGGCACATTCCACCCCCAGGAAAGGTGCCCATGAACCTAAGACATCCAGTAGTGACTTCCCTGCTTTCACCCAGCAAGACAGGCAGCCAAGAGCTCTCCCAAACCAGATGCAGTGGGAAAGCCCCTCTCTCAGCTGAGCTGCACTGCTGCTGCAATGAGCTACAGCTGACCTGGTCTACTTACAGCAAAGATGGCACAAAGACACAGGTTCCAGGGAACACCTGCTACAGTTGGAGGTGGACAGAGAACAAGACCAGAATTGGAGAGGTGGAGATCCTGCTGTTTACATGCATGACATGAACTGTGCTGATAAGACACAAATTTGATAAGCCACACTTGATAAACCTCAGTGCAGACTAATGCGTCATTTTACCACCAGAGAAAGCTAATGCACACAGACTTCACGGAGACCACTTGCCTGCCCCGGTTTGGTGCTGTGCTCATTTCCTTCACAGAAAAGAGACCCAGGGCTTAGTTTTCCTCATGGCTTGTGTGCCCAGATGTCACCCACTGAGATGTGCCCAGACTGTTCCCAAGGGGACAAATTTCTCTATTGTGGGAAAGGCTGAAGCTAAGACGAGGCAGAAGCATAAGTTAACCACAGTAAATTAGACTGGGAGGGAGAAGAGACACACCAGCTCAAACTTCAGTCTGGAGGAGAAGAAAAATCAGTTTGGAAATGGAAACTCTGCAATCTCCAAATATCCAAAGCTGAGTCAAAGTCAAGTGGAAAAAAACTCATCTTGTAGTTCATAGTTCACAATGCTGGGTTCCTCCCTTCATTTTCTAAAAAAAGCTTCTGTGTTCTTAGTGTGAAAAACCAAGATATTTTAAACAATAGTGAAAAAAGTTCCCAAATTTGGTTTTGTGCCTCTACCTGCAGAACTACTACAAAGTCATATCCTGAGGATTTGCAACAGTCCCTCAGACTCACAGAGGCTCAGAGTGTATACCCAGCCTCAGCTTGCTGTTGATGCATTTTGACTTGACTTTGGTCATGCTGTTTCAAGAAAACAGTGCTTGCTTCCTCCCAGGCAAACATCCTGTCCTACGCTTGTTTGATGCGAGCCAGCATCAATCACCTAAAAGAGGAAAGGCCCTCTCCCAACATCCATGAAGGCAAGAACTCTGTCGGAAGCTGCTCACGGTCAGTACATTGTAGTTCTGTTCATTTGCATGGTCCCCTCGGTGTCCAGCACAGGGTGACCTCACCGTGCAACCTCTGTGAAATCCACAGAGAGAAAGAACAAACACATCCAAAACAAGGAACATCAGTTCCAATGCCACTTTCTGTTTCCACTTAGGCAGTGGTGCTGATCAGCTAACCACACAGACACCCCCAGCTTTATAGCTGGTATAGAGTGTCCATGAACTACACATTAGGCTCACACTTGACTGCTCCCTGTGCCATTTGGTCTGCTCTTGGCAAAGTTTAGACTTCTTACTGATGCAGGCTGCCTGCAATGCTCCCAGCGCCTACTTGGGGGTAGTTAGACATTCTGTCCTCAACTGGAATTATTAAGTTCACTGTTACGGTGCATGTGACAAAGGGATGTTAGAGTCCCAGCCCCCTTCCCTTCGAGCCTTTGTTTCTGAAGGGTGACACACCATCACAGCTTCAAACACACCTGAAAAACTAGGGCACTTCCAGCCTCCAAACCCTCCCCTGCATAATCCTTTGGAGATGCAGAAAAAGATTCAAACACTTTAGCCTTGGATAGCCAAGACCAACGTCCAGCTGTTCAAAGGATTATACTGCGCACATGTGAGTGGCAGCCAAGCAGGGTTTTATGTCCCCAGGCTGACAAAGGGGACTGGCCACAGCCAATACAGCTGGCTGACCACAGTGACATCACAAGCATTCTCAACAAGAACCTGGAAAAAGTCAAGAAAGTGCTAGAAACTGCATCAGAAGGGAAAGATAAATGCTTGTTGGAAGGAGAGTGGAGCAAGAGAATGAGAGTGCCAAGGAAAATCAAGGGCTGGTAATAGAGAGGGTTAAGAGAAGGATAGAAACAGTCCCTTAGGGATAAGTAAATAAAGGGCACAGGGTGGGATGAGAATCACATCCTCACTTACAGATCTTCATCACACACATCAGGGCAGGGACAGAACACTGAATACAAACAAGCAGGGTAAAAAGCCAGAGCTGCTTTGGATAACCCTGACACTTCCAGTTCACCATCATCATCCTCAACATGAGCAACACCCCACCTGCCTGCCTGCAAAATTCAAGCTTTGCACAGCTCCCTCCAAGAGGACAACAGCCTGAACTCTCCTTCGTCCAGCAGCACCGTGCAGTGCAGATGTATCACCCCATGCCTTGGTGGCACCATTTCAGAGGGCACTACATGCAAGCAACTGCACAGTCCAGAAGCCTCCAAGGCCACTGCACAGCATTTTGGTTTGTAATCTTGGTCTCATCACCAGATCTAGAACATCTAACCAGAGCAAGTGTTTGAGGCTCCAACAAAAACACTTCCCACATCACAGTCACCTTCCTGTACATGAACCACAAGCTTGTCCCTTGGATAAATCCCACAAACCAGCAGTTCTGGCCTATCACAGACAGCTGGCTCGAGAAACCTGAGTTTAAATGAGACAGAAAGTTAAAGATTGCTGGCTTATGAAAAGTCCATCACAAACTCTAAGCTTACACCATGGAGGAAAGCAGCAGCTGGTACAACATAGGACTGCAGCAACCTCTTCAGCTGTGCTGTGACACCGAGCTCATTCTCTTGGGAAATCTCTGCAGGCAAGGCAGCGTGTCCGTGGCAAAACAGGCACCAAAACGCTCCCAAACACGTGAAAAAACAGGTACGAGAGCCCACTGGCTAAAGAAACTTTTCCTAATAACCCAGGGAAGAGTCTAATGAACAAAGGCCGCTTCTCAAACCTCCGGCACTTCTGTCCCTGCTGATGTTTGTAGGAGACACCCCCGGCGCTCCCGGGGGACGGTGCCAGCCCAGCCCAGGTCCGCCCGGCCCAGCCGCGAAGGGCCGCGGCTTAGGCGCGGGGGCCCCGCAGAGTGAACACAGCGCAGCCCGTACCGGCGGCAGCGTCTCGCACGGGGCCCGTGCGGGCAGCGGGGCCGACGACAGCCGCTCCGCGGGACAGGCCCCGAGACCTGCAGCGCGGCTCCGGCTGCTGAGCACGAGCGGCGCCGCACACCGGGGACACCGGGAGCGCTACCAGGGCGCCCGGGTCCCCGGCCCGGCCTGGCCGGGACGCCGCTCCCGCCGCCGCAGCCCCGCGCCGGAGCGCTGCCTGGGCCAGTGGGCGTGGAGCGGGGCGTGGGGCCGGCCCGGCCGCCCCCCCACCCCCGTCCGGTACCTGCGGTCCCGGCGCCCGCGGCCCCTCAGCGCGGCACGGGCCGCCCCAGCGCCGGCTACGGCGGCCGCCGGGCCCCGCCCCGCAGCGCCCGCTCACCAATCCCCGCCCGTGTCGCGCTGACGCAGCTCCCGAGCGCCCAATGGACTACGGGCAACCCGACGTCGTCGCAAGGCGACCCCGCTGGCAACAGCCAGCTGCCAATAGCGGCCCTGCGACCAAGCCCCACCTTGTCCCCGCCCCCGACGCCTCGGGCCCCGCCCTTCCCCTCTTGTCCCGCCCCAGGCCTCGCCCCCGCGCGGTGCCCGGCGCTGCCCCCGCCCCCAGCCCCGGGATACCGTCCACCGCGGCACCCTGCGGCGCTGCAAAAGCCTGGGGCGCAGCGGGTGTCTCGTCCTGCCGCTCCCCGGGGGCGCTGGCAGGGTTAGGCATCCCTGCCCCACCCCGTGCTCTGGGTCGGGAGCCCCCTCCACCTTATTCTACAGCTGTATCTGGAACAGAACTTTACACAGACGGTATGATTTGGCAATCTTTATATCCACAATACATCATAACCATGCACAAAAATCGAGTGATGTGTTTATTTACAAAGTGAATTGCACTTAACACAGGAATCAGGAATAAAAGTAAATTAAAGGAACCTCTCTTCTTGGTTGCATAAAGGCCCACTACTATTTATAGCCTACAAAGCCTGATAGTCAACACTACCATGCATTATCTGACCGTGTAAAATAGGAATTGTTGTTATTTATTGAAACAGTGCAGCCCTGGAGATACTCATTCCATGGAAGCATTCCATAAATCACCAACTATGCTTAAGAGTGTGCAAGTCAAGAGAATCCACCCTTCAGCTCCCACTTACTGTACTTTACTTGAAGGACAGTTAGTCGTCACCTCCAATTGTATGATTTTTCTTAGCTGAAATTCAGGCCCCTACCTTTAACACTGTTCTAGTTTTTTATGGAGGAAAAAACCTTCATTAAGTGACTGAGCTGCTTAATTGGGATCTTCTTTTCTTCTACAGAGCCCAGAACCTCTAACCTCTAACCAAGTCCTTCCTTCTGCTTGGAAGGGAAATGATCACCAAGCCTCGGTAAGACTCAGCCAGAAATAGATCCTAACCCACCTTCTGGAGCAGTACAGCACACAGGGATCAAAGCACCAGAAGCAAAAATATGCTCTTTTACATTTTTCCAACAGCTTTTGTTAAGTAACTGATTCAAATAAAGGCTCAGCCCAACCTTTACCACACCCAGCCAAGAGCTCTGTGTTCACACCAGAGGCACTGGTCACCGGGGGGGTCACAAAAGTTGTACCCAAATGGGGGCATCTCTGCCATCCATCATCTTTCTACTGCCTCTAAACCTGCCACGGGCAGGAAGGCACCAAACTGCCTTTCTTCTACGGAATCTCGATGGCCTCCGAAGCACACACTGAAATCTTTTTAACAAAGTACAAGCAGTCACCCATCAACTAGATTTTTACATTCATACAAGAATGAAGCTTTGAAACTCCTACGAACCAAACTTCCTTGTTCTCTGCAGGCTCCAGTGAAGATCCCAGACTAACCCACCTGTCTGTAAGCACAGACTGCAGGAAAAGAGGCTGGATTGATCTAATCTACCCAATGAATTCATTCTACTAATTAGCTGTTTGTGTGCTCAGGACCAAGTCACTTTTATGTACGTATTTTGGCCTTCACCCTCTCCGTCAGTAAGAGGAAAGGCAGCACGACAGACTCCTGCCTAATTCTGCATTAAAGGACCTGTTCTAGACAACAGTGGGAGCCTCTGATGGTTGTGTTACTGACACAGGTGGCAGCACTCAGGGCTTTGTAGTGTTTTCAATAGTTAAAGGAAAGTCAGCCTCAACATCCAAGTAAAGCAAGCAGAGCACACATTTCTTTTTTTCACAGGCAGCTTTCCTGTTATCAGGAGTTTCACAAAAGCCAAATTCAACCCTCAAACCCCTTCGGGCAGATGGAAGAGAGCTGTAACCTTTTCTTATTTCTTGACAGTAATGCTGAGAGAGACATAGCCAGCAAAGCTGTGGGATGAAGCAGTCTAGTCAAGGTTACATGTAGCCCGTAATTTCCACATCAGGAAAGCATGCTTAAGGAGTCTGGGCTACTGGAGAGCTTCTCCGAGTGTCAGACAGCTCTTCCGCATTTCCAGCTTTCTCGGGATTCCTCCAAGTCTTTCCCTCAGCAATTCCAGCACAGTGGTAGGCTGGGTTGTGGATGCAGTTTCTAAGGAGTGCACAATGCTTCATCAGGACACCAGGAACCCCAGATCAGAAGCACTTTCCCTGGTCTGTGCACAGGAAGATGGCCTAACCTGGCAGAGCAGGTCCACTGTCCTTTTTCTATTGTCATAAACAGCCCTATGCTTAGTCTGGGCAGGAGCCCAGAAAGGCCGTGGCTCTGCCTGGAGAGCAGCACAGCAGCCTGGAGAAGAGCCTCATTTCATCCTGAGGGACCACAGCAGATTAAATCCCCCATACCATTCCCAGTGCCCTCAGGAGCTACATGGGTGCACATGTGCACACACACAATTCCCTTGTTCTGGGTGCCCCCAGCAAAGGGCAGGAGGCCTTTCCCTGTCACACAATGCATCTCAAACACAATAGAATGGTCCAAGGTCCACCGGTGCTGAGGAGGCTTTGGACAATAGCTGTTCAAGAGCTCTTCAATACCCATAAATTTAATAGCAGTTAAGCCCTAGACACTGATTTTTCACTGGGACTCTGCAGCAAAGTTTAGAGCCTTCCACAAAGTCAAAAACTAAAGAAAATCTTTCAAGAGACAATCAAGTGACTAAACTGTTTCTTGGGTTCTTACACCAGGCTAGACTGATTCTAGAAACGTCACGTTAAGAACGGGAATTGCAGAGTAAGCATGTTAATACATCACCCTGAACTAGTAAATCTTCTTAACATTACAATTCCTCCTCGTGTTATCCAACCGATTTCTTTACATAAAGTTTGTTCAAAAATTAAGGAGCCTGGCTCCACGAGTGTTCACTTGCTCTTGAATGAAATATTTTCAATATTTCAGAATTTTCCATTCTCTCATTGCCAGCTGTCTGAACACTGCATGTTACGTTCTGGTCTTGGACCACCAAATATGAGACATCCCAGTTCCTACCTTCTCCCAACAGAATGCTAATGAAGTAAATACAAAATGTTGAAAGTGCTTCCTGAACTGGAACACCCTTAGGACAGAGCCCTGTGATGCCTACAGAGGAATTCATACCCTCATCCAATAGGATCAGGCTGCAAGCATGCACCCTTTAACCTTCACTGTAACTTCTAAACAAAGCTGAAGAGTGGAAGTGCCAGGCACCACGTATATCCTGTGCTGAGCTGGAGCCCTCTCAGTGCATACAGTACAAAATTAAAGGCATTGGTCTGGAAATCTTATAAAAGAAAAACCATCAGAGTTAACTGCCCTTAATTTTATTATGTAACCAGACAGAACAGTTGAGACTGGAATGTCAGATTTCCTCTTCAAGCACAAGTCAGTTTCATATTTGCTTTGTATCAGTAAAGAAAAATCCACTCACTAATATGCAGCTGGGATTCATCCAGTGAGGTACAGGCTCAGAATACAGAACAAAAACTCACTGCAAATGGCTCCACAAGCCTTCAGGGAGCAGCAGAGGGTCTCCAGCTCTTCCTTTAGATCGTTTCACCCAGTATTTGCCATCAGAACATTCAGCGGATACCGAAGGGGATACCAGTGTGCAAGAGCTAGCATGTGATGAAAAGCCATCAGAGATTTGCATGAGCAAGCAAGAGACTGACTACACAAAGTTGTGGTAACATTCTTCCCATTCAGCACAACAAAGAACTAGAGTAATTAGCCCTGCTGATGACAAATCTGTTACATCAGTGAAGTACAATCATTTAAGAATTACAGTCTGCAGTTCAGTAAAACGGTAAGAAGAAAACAACAGGTTAGTAGTTATTATGTGAAATCCTAGTATTAGTAGCATTTTAGTAGAGGTCAACAGTGAAAGATCATGAAGAGAAAGTTCCAGATACTATGGATCTGCAGAAGTTTTACAAAATGTATAAAGTGTTGTGTTTTTCTACAACAACCAAAACCCTTACAAGTGCAGGTATATATGCAACATGAAAATATTGCCTCACTCACTCAGACAGGGGCAGGAGAGATCTAGAGAAAAAGCAGCATGCAAAAAAAACAAACCCTGGAACTAGAGCAGATCCCGCTTTCAGACACTGACCTACAGTACAAAAGAAGCCTACTTGTACAGGCTGCAAAAGGTTTCTGAAACCAATACGCTGGCACTTACTGTACAATAATGTTAACTGATTAACATAAGCCATGAATAAATATTATGCCACTTCATAAAGCCTGCACAGGCATTCATGGTGACAGAGAAAGCGATGCAGACATATTTCATTGTTCCCAAATAAAACAAGAATAGAGAAAGACTTCCCAAGCAGGAAACAGTAAACTATGCAGCCAGACTAACTGTATTAGGGGTAATTACAGAATAAGTAATGTTATTTTCAACAGCTTTCTTATGTGTGTGCAGCTACTAAAATCCTTACTGTGAGACTTCATTAGGACAGAAAACAGAGCATTTGGCAGGATAGCTAGTTTAATTTTTCCCCCATGTTTACAGAAACAAAAGAAAAAGATATCTGACTATGGAAGGAAAAAAACCTTGTCACCTAAATGTAGTTATTTCTTCAACTGGTAGAGTCAAGTCCCATTGTTCCCCTCCCAGAAAACAACAACAAAACCAAACTAAAAAAAAAACCCTAGCGAAACCAAAACAAGCCTATTTGATAAGAGTGTTTCATGGGATAATATCCAGCAGCAGATTACCAAAACAAACATGTCTATCAGATCAGTGACTACATTTCAAGCCCAGAAGTCACCACACGGAAGGGGTTTCAGAGGCAAAGGGATGTTAGCCCTACAATTAAAGCTCTAATATGAGAGGGGAGATTTGGGAATGGAGTAAAGGAGGGAGGAGGGAGTCACTGAATCACAGGAGACAGGAAGTGCACACAGGTTTCTAAATGAAGCACAGACAAAGTGGAGGGCACAACAGTCATCTAGAGAAGGTCACAGGTTCTGACAGCACTGGAGTTTGTTGGATTTCTGTCCGTCGGTGGTTGGTGGGACGCTGATGTCAACGACGTTGTTTCCAGGAGACTCATCATGCGCAGACCGGTCAGCGATTTGCTTCTGCGACACGATGCGGTAGATTTCTGCAAGGAGAGCACACAGGTCAGAGCCCCAGGGGCACGGCCTCCCACGGGCATGGCACTGAGCAAACTGTCCAAGGACATGCCAGAACCCAAGAAGGAGGGAATTTAACTTGAGAGCTCTGAAAGGGAATCTAGGCTAACCAGATGTGGCATGCAACATCTGGCTGGCATTCCAGTTCCAGAATGAATACGCCAGCTCTGTCTGGAAAAGCTATTGAGACAAGAATCCTCAGTGTCTTCTGTGACAGCACTTCCCATTCTGTTCTTTTTCAATGACTCCATGAAAATGGGGATTATTAAAAGGGTTTTCAAATGGGAAAGCAGCAGGAATGTTCATTTCTAAAACAGGGAAATCATCATCTTTGTGATTAAAAAAAAGTGGGCAGCATACTCTAGAAACACCAATCGCCAGGACACTGGGAAACCTTCTCAGCAGCAATAAGCTACCTGATGCCCACTTCTGCTCCTGGCAACCTGCTAGCGCCAAGTAACAGCAATGCTCTTCTCTGCAGCTGTTGGGGGTAAGGTTTGTTCCTTTTTTATTCTGAAGAATTTTTTCCCCATAAGTTACCAAGGAAACTAAATGTTGGAAACTTAAGACTACTTGACCAAAACAAAGAGGTGGCCAAAGGAGGGAGAGGTAACTCGACTTTTGGGGCAGGTAAAGGACAGAGCTTGAGGCAGCTGGGCACTCTGTTTTCGGCTTTCAAGGAATGAGAACGGCTGGGCTGCTGCTTGCCATGAGAGGAGTTCACTGTGACCAAAGGGGTCCAGTCCTGGGAAATCTACCATCATCTGCTTGCCCTGGAATTCTAAGCTCCTCTGCCACCCTGCTGGAGCTGTGCCAGCCCTGCCCCGCTGCCGTCGGCTTCTTTGGCACTGCTCCTCTTGCTACAGTGTGACCCTGCACCTCCCCGTGCCCTGCCGGGACATCCTGCCATCACAGCCACCAGCCCGGGACTTTTCTATTGTTTCCAGCTTGGTGCTCTGAGGATCCTGCAGGGGCACCGAGACCGAACTCCCCTAGGTTTTTGTGAAGCGAAGCCCTCAAGGTTCTTGGTACTGTTTTTGTTATTAATGCTGTAGTTGTTGTTTTTGTTTGCTTTGTTATACATACTAGTAAAGAACTGCTATTCCTATCCCCAAATCTTTGCCTAATAGCCTCTGACTGCAAATTTATAATCGGAAAAAAGGGGGGTGGTTTACACTCTCCATTCCAAGGGAAACTCCAGCTTGCCCTGGCAGATATCCGTCTTCCCCAACTGAGACAGCAAGACATCAGTTTTCCTACCTATGACAGTGTTGTTATTAATGATACAGATTGATTGGGGGGGGTTGAGAAATTAAACTTTTTAAGTTGTTAGAAAACACAGGCAAGAGGCAAAGAGGCGAACGTGGAATGCAAGGTCCAATCTGCAAGTGAAAAGAACATGCCAGCTCAGTCCTCACAACCCTCAACAGCCAAGATTATCCTTGGGCTTTCAGAGGAAAATGGGCCCATCCCCAGACCGAATGGCTCAGTCCTCACAGCCCTCAACAGCTAAGATTATGTTTGAGGCTTTCAGAGGAGAGTGAGCCCATCCCTGGATCAAGACAGCCAAAACTGCTCCTATTCAGGAGGGGACCCCGAAAACTTACATCTGGATACCTGGGGACAGGGACCCTCTCTGCAACTGAAAGCAGGCTGAGCCAAACCCTCGGAACCCCATTCAGATTCGGCAAAATACCATCAGAACCTGAATGGGAACGCAGTTTCCAAAAGAAAATCCTGGCCCGAGGAAAAATAAACCGTATAAAAACTGGACTTTGGAAACCACATGTCGGAGTGT
>VZDJ01000247.1:1263229-1354608 GCA_008694505.1 Cyanoderma ruficeps | reverse complement strand
GACAGTGGAGTGCACGGCAGAGAGACACGGCGCGGGCCGGGCTAGCATTCGCTACCCAAAAATTCGATCGAATTTATTCTTTGTTGTGGCTTGGACTTTTGGCTGCTTCGTGGCAGTTTGGTTATTTGGGTGTTGTGTTTTCATTTCTTTTCTGTATTTCGATTTGCAGTAATTAGAAAATAAATTTTGGATTTTTAATTCTGATTCGGCTCACCGTATTTATAACAACAGTAAAAGCTGCATGGGGTAAATAAAGCCCCATAGTTCTCCAAATGAATTTATGTGACTCAAACTAACTTATGCTTGAAAGCACAAAGATCCACAAAGCTGTTACCACTAAAGAGAGATGGCCAGCTTAAAGGCTTTCAGAAACAAACTGTTTCAACTGCACAGTTAGCAGAAGTCTTATAAGTGGAAAGGTTTTTAAGTTACTTATTTCACTGACTATAAGCCCTTGTTCCAACTTCCCTCAATTGTGAAACAGGAAAAGGGCAAGGACTTCCCTGGAAGTCTGTGGTAAATATTATGGTCACATTCATACAGCTACAACCCCAAAACAGCAATACCCAAAGCCTTCAGTAAGGATTAAAAATCACAGACGACCATGAAGGACTTGTTTATGGGTGTTTTTTGTTAGGCTTTAAGAATCTGCACATATTTATGTTGTTTAAAATGGAAACCTTTAACTCAAGGCCAATTCTGTTGCCACTGGCTAGGTACAGATCTTTGCTGAAAGGGAGGAGGAGGGTTGTTAAGAGGCTGTCACATCCTCTTTCTTTCCTGCTCAGTACTGTATTCGAATTTGAGCAGTTCCGTGGATGCCAAGCCCTCCTTGCTTTGGGGTAGTATCTTTTTGGGGTATTTTGTAGGTTTTTTTTCTTCCAGTCTTTAGTGATTCCTCAAACAAGTGGCCAGTAAACTCCTGTCCTGCTGTTCACACTCTCTTCCCTCTGCCAAGACCCCTGTGGTGGTTCCCAACTCACTACTCTACACAGCACATTTTCCTAGGATCCTTCTCCTCTCTTAGAAGGATGATTCTCCCCCAGGTGTAGTCACTTTACGAACAGCCTTTCCAGGACTTCTCAGTCTTATTATCCATGTGCCTATGCTACCCGAACTAGACAATCTCAACACTTTTGGGAGCCCAGGATGCTGTGAGAGAGAGGGGTTTGAATTCAGTTTGCTCAGCCCTGGCCTCAGCTTGAGTTGTTACAGCACTGTGGCTCTCCTAGAGTGGCCTCAGGCCAGCCTCTCTAACCAGAGTCAGTCTCAGGACAACACTGCAAAGGAAGACAGGATGGATGGCGACTGTTGAACTACACTCAGAGCACTAAAATCAAAAATACTGTCTAGAAGTGCCAGAGAACTTGCCTCAAATCCAGCCAAGTGTCCCAGATCAGCCATGAATCTGCTACATGGTGCAAGACTGGCCCAGCTCCAGCTCTGGGCAGTCAGCTCTACCTCACACTCCAGCTGCTTCACTAGTGGCTCTAATAACACACATCTGCTGGGCAGCAAACACAACCTATTCCTTGTCTGTCAGGCTTTTTACCTATAGAGGCAGCTTGGCTACCCCTTTTTTCCTGCCTCTTCTTGGGCACCTTGGGCTTCACTGCTGAGATTTTGTGCAGGCACAGAAGTAAAATTACTAGTTCCTTTACAACAGTACTATTGCAGTAGCTTGAACTTATGGAACATCGAGAGATAGAAACCTCCAAGGGACAGAAACCCCCTCCTGGGACAGAAAGGAGTGTATGGAATGGGAGGCAGAACACAAAGGTGAGATTAGAAAGCTTGCAAACTAACCATCATTACCAACACTCCAAAACATTCCAGAAAACTACAAAACGTCCCTATGAAGAAGATCCACCACCTCAGCAGCTCCTCTGAATCCAAACAAACCATACCTGTAAGTATGTTCTTGAAGGCTTCTTCTACATTTGTTGAATCCAGAGCAGATGTTTCAATAAAAGATAGGTTATTTTTTTCTGTAATAAATAAGAAGTGGTTCAGTTAAACTTTAGTAACACTATTTCATATTTACTTTGAGGTTTTTGTCTTTTATTTTAGCCCAAACCAGCCAGAGCCAAGTAATTTTTTTTTCTTTTTCCTGTTGCACAAGGAACATCTTGGTGCCGCAGTTCAGCAACATCTCCTTTGCCCAAAGCGCAAGAACATTTTCCCCGCTGCAGCCCTTGCTCAGTCAAGCAAAACAAAATATCATTCTCTTCTGGCTACAGATCACATTCAGAGGTACCTTCGGCAAGAGCCCCAGCAAAAGCATGTCAGCTGCTACAGAGAAACAATTCTCCTCTTCCACTCCAAAAAGATCAACAGACCTATAACTTTCCTATCAGACCCCACTTCCAAATAACAATGACCCCCGAAACATAGTCTATTTTCTTCTTTCCTCTTAATGCAAAAGAAATTTTTTTTTAAATTAACAAAGAAAGTGATTAACACTCAAATATCATACCTAGAAAGATTCTGTATCACCTGCCAAAGAACAGGCAAATTTCAGTCATGGAGCTTAAACAGCAACAATTAGACCACCACTAGCAATTTAAAACAGCCTTAGGAGGAAGTCAGGGTCAAAAGTAAAAAGTTGACTCAAATGACCAAAGTAATAAACTATCTGGGGCACACACCAACTTGTTTTGTTTCTCTTAAGACAAATGTCACTTCTCCTCCATCTGAAAATTTAAGGCAGCTCTATTACCCTCAGGGCACTTGCTTACCAGCAAACTTCAGAAAGTGTGTATAAGCAAGCCTTAGTAATATTTCTAGAGGTATTTTAGAGGTTGTACATTTACATTCCACCTCCAAGCTTGACAGACACACAAAATCTGAATGAATGTCCCCAGGCCTTTCAGAGCAAAAGAGTATCTGACCAATGCTCTGCCAGGTAAGGAAGAGAGAAGGAATGCAGTGACAGCATCTTACATAACCCACTTGACTTCTCCCAACAAATGGTAATTTTCAAGTCTGATGATCACTGCCTTTAAGTGAGACTAGATGACACTACTATATGCATCAGCGCTCTAGAGCAGCAACCAGCCCAACTAAGGGAAGGGTCAGCATTCATTTGTAGCTGTCCACATTGATATCTACTCAGCAGAAGAAGGTCTCTAGAAAGGAAGGACGGACATTTTGTATTGTGATATTTTATACTTTTACTGTGATGTTTTCTCTTCTAAATCTTGCTTACTGTTTCTAGCCTTGTTAGAGGAAGTGTTTAATCTTCAGCTATCAGGCAGCTCAAGGACAGTGTTTCAAAAACATACACTACCCACTAGATTTAAAAAACAACAGAAAACCACAAACTAAAAATGACAAAAAAATTATCAAAAAAATTCAAACCAACCCCACATGCTAGTTAGTAAGTCAAGATATTTTAATTAAAACAAAACATCTTAAATGTCTTTTCTAGGGTTCAAACTAAAGCTTGAGGTGAGAGTTCAGCCCTGGACAAAACGGTGTGATCGGAGCAGGCACAATCCCCCAGGCCGCTGAAGCCGCAGTACAAACCTGCAAAAGCCCTGGCCTCATCAGTGGGCACAGCGCGGAGGTGGCGCAGGTCGCTCTTGTTGCCCACCAGCATAATCACGATGTTGTTGTCGGCGTGGTCTCGCAGCTCCTTCAGCCAGCGCTCCACGTTCTCGTAGGTGAGGTGTTTGGCAATGTCATAGACGAGCAGAGCCCCGACAGCACCGCGGTAATACCTGAAATCATGAGGCACAGCCCTTCAGCGAGAGCTCTGTCCCAGCCACACCAACAAACAGGCCATCTAGCTCTTCTATAATGCTTTCTGCTTTGGAAAAAGTTGTGCTGATGCAGATACTGCTGTTGGAGTGGTTTTGAAGTTCAAAACCAAGTTCCAAATGCAGGGCTTTTTTCCTAATGGCATTTCTAAAAAAATCTAGTCTGTGTACCAAAATGCTGGAGAGCCTGCAGAAACTGGACTGAAAATGTCCTGTCTGCTCCAGCCATGTGCAGGAAAACTCACTACTACAGAATCGGTACAGCTGGGAGGTTTTTGTGAAGTTACAACCTAACTTTCTGCCAGGAAAATAGCCCTTAATAAAATGTCAATATTTGTTCCTGATCCTTCAAATATCTCCTGTCCCTCCTACAAATTAAAGAGAGGACTCTGGGCTATATTGTCACTATTCACAAACCCCTAATCCAGGAACAGAGTTTTCCTCTCAGCGCAGGTTTGGACCCATTTTAACACAAGCTAAGGGCTCAGCTCAGCACAAGCCAATCTGTATCAGCAATCCTGTAACATCTGTATCTCTCTTCCAAACAATCCCACCATTTCTTTTCAGTTCCGCCAGCACCTGTCTGACATGTTGTTGAACTGAGTCAGGGTACCAAGCAAGCAGGAAACATTCCCTTTTCCCTGACACCTAGCGTTCTGCTAGCCAAGCAGGCTGAACTGGCTCAGTGATGTGTCAAGCAGCAGTTAGTGCCAGCACAAAGGAGAAGCAGGATCACAGGACTGCAGCTGCACTAGGTCCCGGCAGTAAAACCTGTTGTTGTTGACCCAAACTAGACTAGCAGTTTTTACAGCAAGAGCAAGGGTCACAAAGAAATTTCAGAAAGTCACACTAACAGTTTCAGAAAAGATGCAATTTGAAGTGCCTCACATCTGCTTCTGCATCCCTTTCCCTACAGACTGCTCCCTTTGGGCTCCAGGCGCTCCTGGTTTTCTCCCGTCATGACAAAATTCCCCTAACATTGAGTTTAATGGTTCGATCTGTGCATGACTCAGAAACATGTTTTTACCTTTAAAAACTGATACACATCTGTAAAATAACAAAAAATCAACTCACTGATCAGACAGTGCTCTGGAGAACCAGGCCTGACCAAAGGGCTTGCTTTTTGTTCTCTGCCAGATACTTTTGCCAGCATAGAAACAGGTACACCTCAAGCCACTCTGTGGATTAACAAGGTCCCACAGGTGAAAAAGCTTCTCACCTCCCAGCCTAATGCTGTGAAGTCAGCACTATCACAGTTGCCTTCTTACTTCCTGGCTACACAACGTGTGCACTCATGGACCTAATTTTCAGGGCTGTGACTAACTCAGAGTCATTGAGATTTCAAGGGACTCTGGCTGCAGGTTTTCCTAAAAATACCCTCAATCTCAAGACTGAGGGGGAAATTGAAACCAGAAGCCATAGGTGTTAACCGCAAGCCACCATGCCTAGACCAAAATTTGATATCAACAGTACCCAGCTTCCATCTGAAATGAAACTCACTCCACATAATGAACACAGCACATTCAGCACAGACAAAAAAAACAAATCACAAAACTCAAACAGAATTTGCCACAGTTTTGATTTTAAATTGTCATTTGTTTCTATAATAGTAACATGAGAATCTAAAAATTACTTTCATTATGTTAATCAAGGGAACACAAAAGTATTTGCTATCTTATGACTTGGATCCACATTGAAGTCTGTCACAATGAGTTTGTCATGCGTGCCAAATTTGTTTCATTCTCTACCCATACATTTATCTGCAGCATCTCTGCTAGAATTCTGCTGAGCAAAGACACAGTACTTACGCTGAGGTAATGGCACGGTATCGCTCCTGGCCTGCAGTATCCCAGATCTGGGCTTTTATCGTCTTCCCATCCACCTGGATGCTCCTGGTAGCAAATTCCACCCCAATGGTGCTCTTACTTTCCAGATTGAACTCATTGCGTGTGAAACGTGACAGAAGATTACTTTTTCCAACTCCAGAGTCTCCAATCAAGACGACTGAAAAGAAAGACATTATTTTCACAATTAATTTCTCATATCAGCACTGATCCCACACTGCAGTGCAGCATGGCGGGTAGCATTCACCAGAAACACAGTCAGATAACACAGAAGAGACAACATAGACAACACCACAGGTCTTTACCATGCACAGATTGCTTCTCCAACCCTAGAAGAGCCCCAAGGTGTTTTCTTGTGAGTGGCTGCCCAATCCTCAGAGGTGAAAATGAGAAATTGCTACAGCAACTGTTGAAGTCAAACAGCGAACTTTGGAGGCCCCAACCACTGCAGCAGGCAGAGGTAAGAGATGCCCCTCACATACTTGACCTTTGGCACAGGAAGGCTGCAATCCACATTTTAAGAAATACTACAGGCAAAAACATGGCAACAGGCCATCTGTCTGCCCAACAAAAGCCTTTGTACAGTATAAGTGTATTCTATTTTTATTAAAAAACCAAAAACATGGTAAGTAAACAATTATTTACAGTCCCTGTTGGAGTCATATAGGGTGTTTCAGTTCAATAATTTAATTAATAAATATGTTCACCACAGAAAAGGGACTACAGAAGACACTGATACTACTAAAAAGATACAAAGCAAAGCAGAACTTCATCCAGCAAAACAAGTTGTAGTAGACTGCATGAGAAGAGATGAGCTAGAAACCTCTGCCTCCACACGTGGTGTTGCCATGATAACAGAAAAATGTAAGTGCAGAGATCTTCAGCACACAAAGCCCAGCTTTCCTGAAAGGAATTCTGAAAACAAAGGTACATCTTGTGGCAGGAGGTTCCCTCTACTTTTTGGCTTATCCATGAGAGCAAGAAACAACTGAGAGAAACAAAGCTGAAACAGCTGAGCCACGCTCCCTTCCTCTCACAAACACTGTATCACATACCCTTTGGAATTCAAGTGTCCTGGCTCAAGCAAAAGGAAGAAAGGCAGCCAGCCTCTGTGAACTTCTTTAATCTTGGGAATATTTCCTACTCCAGTTCTAAGTACAGATTTGCTGATCTTCCTCATTCATATGGTCTGTTTTGCCTACAGAAAAGCAGACATGGGCAAAAAACATTCCCAATTGCCCCCCAGCAACTACAGAAGAATCTTCTCATTGCACACTTCCAGAACTAGCTCACCAGCACCATACTTGCCTTTGGTGCTGCTGCAGCTTTTCTCTGCTCAGGCCATTGTTTGAGGATGCAGCTCTGGCAGCGCCCTGCTCCAGCTCACTGCCACCCCACGCCTGGAGCACATTCCCAGGCTGCTGCTGGACCCTGGCTCTCTGCTGTGACAGCTCCCAAGCTGCACAGGGGCATTGTTGAAATGCCCCGGAGAGCCCCACCAGCATCTCATCTGCCTGACAGCATAGACACACAATTGTGCTAGCACAGCTGAACAGGCAAAACACAACAGAGGCAGGAAGGGGCAGCCAGCATACCGTGGCAGGGCACCACAACTCCCCAGCCGGGAGAACTGAAACCAGCTCCTCATGGTGCTCTGCCTTCCTTGGCAAATGGCCTAAACCATTTTTTAGGGTATGAGAACAGATAGATAAAAAAAGATTTTATTACAGTCCTAACTCTAGGATTTTGTTAGCTTTATTTTCCAGACATACAGTTTTTCATCACTAATTCCATGGGACCTTCCAAGAACAGGCAGAGGTCACCCATCTTGCACAGGGATCTGCTGGCTGGAGTAGGCTCTATTCTACAGCAAAGCCCAGACCATAACCAAAAGTAATAATATTCACCACACAAGCTAGACTGGATTGGAAGATCTCTGAGGCTTCCAGCTGTTTCTGAAAGGAGTTATCTTCCCATGACTTTGCAGCTGGAGAAAGCACAGCCTTTTCAACTTCTAGCCATCTCCCAGACTCTGGCATTTTAAAATTATCAATTTGGGGCATAAACCATGCAAACAGCTCTCAGGTCATTAACTCCATCTGTCACTAGAAGAAAATTCCAGTGGTCTCGTACTCCTTTGGCTGGTTTCCTGTGGCAGGCTCCCTTCATCATGCTGCCCCACATTCCAGCAGAGCTTCAAGGAGAGCATTTTTCAGAAGTTAAACAAAGGCAACCAGATCCCAATTCAATAAAAAGCATTCTTAGAGTTTCCAAATGCTTTTTATTAATACTCAATCTTGAGCACTAAAAGAGCATTTTCACTTTCAGGAGAAAGATGCCATAACTGGGGGCCCCACATGCAGACAGAAGCCACAAACTGATTTTCTCTGGGAGTTGAGCAAGAAGGTATCTTTAACATTCTGAACTAAGTGATTAGATCTTGGGAAAGTTTCTAAATTTGGTAACAGGCCACCACATAGTATTGCCTGTTCAAATTCAGAATTCATGACAGAGTAGGAAAAAAACTTCCAAATGACAGCTTAAGAGTCTGAATACTGTCTAAACACATCTCACCAGAACCAAGGAATTCACTCTCCAAATGCCCCTAAGGGCCATACTGGTGATTAAAAAATGCACTGGTTTCATCTTGGAAGTGACATGAACCAATAACCAGCATCAGCCATCTTCAGATGGCTCTATGCACACAGACAAGGCTCGCATAGTGCCTTGTTTATATCCTGAATCCTGCTCCTTCAGTATCTCCTGATTTTCTCTCTCCTCCAGTACCCCCTGCCACTGTGTGGGTCATCACCACTACATTACCCATCCATCAACTCAGTCACCATCCTCACTCTGCTTCCTGAGTCTATAACATACAGAACTACAGCACAGTCCCACTCCCAACACCAGCCCTGTATATTGAGATCCTTGTACAAAACAAGCCAAAGTCAGAATTAAAATTCCAGTGCCATACATCATCGGTAAGAAAGGGAAAATAAAGAGATCAAGTTATGATAGAATTGCTAATACACTCATTTATTAATCTGGAAAAAAGAATATATACTTTTGAGTGATTAAGACTCCCTCTAGCAGAGACCATCTAACCAGAGTTTGTGATAAATCTGAAGTACATAAGGTTGCCCGACTAATAGGATACGCATTTGTTTTTAATAACCACAACCTTTGCTAAGTGGAGACTAATCAGGGCAGTCTAAATTCCCACAAAAGTAAAAGAAAGCTCTTTTCCCCTATGGCTGATTTTTCCTGCCCTTTTCATGAGCCAGCACACATCTGCACAACCTCCGATTTAATTTTTTAAATAAACACTGATAATAGCTAATCTTCTCGAGAGCAAAATTAATGTGCAGATCACATTTAATAGGTACAAGGCCTCCAATATTTTTAACAGCTCTTCAAAGGTCAAGAATTCAATTCCAAATTAACGCATCAAAAACTCATCCTGAAAAGTCCCTGCTTTTTTCTACAGAACTAACTTGGAATAGAGGCCAGAACTGCTGGCTTCACTTGGGTCACATCACTGAACGCAGCCACAAGCTCTTTGTAGCCTCACTACCCACACAGCCCTGCACACACAGTTTGGCTCCTTCCTCCAAAGGCTGGGTCTTTGGTAACAAGGTCCTTTGGTAACAAGCAATATTTTGTTGTGATCAATAAAATAAGCAGCTCTGTTGGGATGCACACAGAAAAAAAAAGGGAAATTGGGAACAAAGAAGCACTAGTTCAGCAGAACAGCTTTGACTATAATCACTCACATCCCCAGAGTGCTCCCAAACCTTAAGTCAGTCACTGCCTGCCTGTCCTTTGGAAATAGGTGACAGGGGAAACAGTCAAGCCTTAAATTCAATAAACATAAACCTTCCCAAAGTAAGATCCTCCTACATCATTATTTCTACCTCTGACTACTACACAGACTGACAGAACAGAGCTCAAAAGTCGTTTGCTTAGCTAAGAAGGGGCTAAACCACAAACCAACCCAAGTCCTGCACATCATTACAGCAATTTTCATTGATGTTTAATTCCACTACTGGAGGAGGCAGAAAGAAAAGGAAGGGGAGTTGGTCCCACAGCAGACCCCTCATCCCAACTAGTCCCATTTATATTATTTTCTGTCTAGTCTCAAAAAGTTTCAGAGGAAGGAAAAGATAAATAATCAAACCCACAAAGAAACCCATCTCTATCTACTTTTTTTTTTTCTCCACACAACGACCCCTCCCAAAGGATGCACAGAAAAGGACAATTCTCTCACCCATTTTTATTAAGTGCTACAAAGTGTGCCAGCATCACCACAGCACAGACCTTGACCAAATGGCTTCAGGTTGAATCTCGTTCCAGATAACATTAAAAACGCATTTCAAAGCAAGTATTTTTAAAAGATGAATGCAGTTCTCCCTAGTTAATTGACTATTCAGAAAAAGAAAAAAATAAGTACAATTTTTAGGTTTTCAAGTTCCTGACTATTAAACCACCTGGGAAACAGACTTCAGAAGAAAACTACTTTAGACTCAGACAGTTTAGCATATTTTTACAGGTTGGTCTTCTGCTTTATAGGCAGAGAAGAAATAAGGGCTTTTTTCCCCCACTGTCTTCAAGATTCAACCCACTGTAAAACAAATAAAGCAAATATGCAAATACATCTATAAATAATTCCCAGAGATGAGTAACTGTTTTTTCTTTTGGTCCACAAGTTCAGAATTACTGTTGCCCTTGTGAGAGTCCAGATACAAAGACATCAAACGCCTGGGAAACTGTCACAGCAGCAAGTGACCCCCCAGCCCTCACACACCCCCAACGGCACCATTAGAACTGCCCTTCCTAAGAGTGAACTCTTGGGATGAAAATCAGGTTTCAGCCACTCTACCGACAGTAGATCTGGTGCAAAACAGGCTGGGAAACCAAAGATGAAGGTGCTACACCCACCTGCACTACTCCTCGGGCCTCACAGGCAGAGCTGTGGGTTGCTCCTGGAAACTGGTCAGCTTGAGCCTCTGGACAGGCAGGAGCCCGGCCTGCGGAGACATCCCACGGGACAGAAACTCCCAAGATATGCCACGGGATGACACCCATGGCGATGATCCCCCCGGAGCCATCGCAGGAGGAGCAGCACTGAGCCCCCGACAACCCGACATGTCACAGGAAGGGGCAGAGGAGGCAAAACACCGATCAGCACAACCAAATTAACACTGTTACGGTCTTAGGCTCCCGCTACTGGCGCTCAGAGGGGACCTGCGAAGGAGTCTTCACCAAAGCCTATGGTTTTGCACTCCGGCTCGACACCGGGCGATCTCCGGACAACCACTAGCACAGCCCCGGCCGGCGGCCCGCCCGCTCCCGGTCGCCCCCGGGCATCGCAGCCGCCCAGCTGCCGGGGCGCGGCCCACGCGGACCGGGACGGGACGGGGCGGGGCGGGGAGGCCCTTGCGGCTCTCCCGCCCCTCCCCTGGGGCTCCCCCGGCACCAGACCGGGCCGGGGGCCCACAAGGCCGCCCCGCGCACCAAGGCCGCGGCGGACACCCCGGGCCGGCGCGGCCCACTGGTCCCGGTCGAGCCCGGCGCGCTGCGGCGGCCGTGGCCCTGCTGAACACGTACCTTTGAACAGATAGTCGTACTCGTCGTCACGGGTGCCCATGGCGATGGCGGCGTCGACCCTCTGCCTGCCCGGCACCGACCGCGGCCCAGCCGGGGAGGGGCGCTCCCGCACAGACCAATCAGCGCCCGCCAGAGCCCGCAGGAGGCGGGCGGTGCACCAGATCCATCAACGATAGCCAATAAACAAAAAGAAACCCTCTGACTGGCGGGAATGCTGCCCAATCGAAGGGAGGTAGCTGGGGAGGGGCGGTGCTTGGGGCGCCCGTGCTGGGAACCAGAGGGACGGGGAGGGGCCAGGGGCGGGACGGAGCGGGAGGGGGCGGGGTTTGTGAGGGGGCCGGGGCGGGGCTTCGGGGGCGGGGGCTGTGGGGGCGCGGCCGGGGCGCGGAGGAGGGGAGGGGGTCTCTGCGGGGTGGCGGTTACACCGGATGGGGGGATCGCCTTCAGCGGGATGGGGACCCCCCGGTTTCAGCTGAATCGCTGGGAGAGAAGTTTCCCCCCGTTTGAGAGTGACCCCTGATCGCTAGGGGGTGGTGTCATCTCTGGGCGGCGGGGAGAACCGGCCCAGGGGGTCAGCGCAGCACCGGAACCGGAGAGCACGGGTGAAGGGACCCTAGGCAGCGGCCAAGGACACCCGGCTGCCGCCTAGAGCCTCCGCCCCAGCCCCCTTCCTTCCCCCTCGGGCTGCTCCCTGCCCCGCTCAGCGCTCCTGGCCCCACCTTCCTGCTAAGCACCAGCTGAAAAGGCTGTTCTGGCAAAAACATGCCCTCACGGTGACACAATTGTTCAAGGAAAAAACATTTCCCGTTTTTTTTCCTGGCGCGGCTCTAGGCAGTTTCCTGAGCGGAGTAATGACCACAGCCAGAGGCAACTTGGCCGCTCGGGCGGTGACCGCGGGACACCCTTCGCCTCGGCTTTGTGGGCTCCAGGTGGGACATCCTTCACCTTCCCGACAGCTGAGTTGCAGCAACTCATCCTGGGAATGCTGTCCAGGCTGCAGGACCAGCCTCACTGAGCCACTCGGGAGCCCAAGGGTGTCCCCTGCTGCCCTGATGGCCCCCTCCTCGTGATCTCATACAACCTATGCACACTTGTGTCCCCTCACTGGCCTGACACCTTTTGTTGTGGTTGGACAAACCCTGGCAGGGAAACTGCGCTCTCCCTCCCTCCTTCTGTGATGTGCAGGGAAGTGGCTCTGCTCATCATACATTTCTCTCTTTCTGGGCTCTGCTCATCATGACAGGTTCACCCTACTTCTTCCCTGGACGAGTGTTTATCCAGCTAAAAGATTAGTGCAACTGCAGTATCACAGAGGGAGCAGCAGCAAGACTGAGACCATGGTGAGGAAAAAGTTGGCTTTGGACTTATTTTTGCTGGCCTTGGGAGATGTTCAGAGTGGGAGCAATGTAGGGGTGGGGACAGATTCAGCCCCTCCAGGTTTTGTGGCACTGAACTGCTCTCAGCTGCCACCAAACACATGAACACCTTGGACAGGCAGGACCATGGTATCCAAGCGATCCCATTTCCAGAAATGAGTGCCAATAAATGAGTGGGGGCAGACAAAGAGGCAGCAGTGACACCTTGGCGGTGACACTCAGGCTGTCAATGACTCAGGCTCTGTGAATGGGTGAGAACCATCATGCTGCAAGCACACTGCAATCCCACTGCCAAAGTATCTAGGTATCCCTGTTGCATATCAGACAATTGAAGCAGCAGGGAAGGAAAGCCAAAATTTCGTGGAACCTGCGGTCTAGTAAAGATGCAGCTCCAGCCTAGAAATGGCTTGGGCCAGTTGTTCCTCTATGACAAGCAGTGTGATTGCTGAAGGAGTGGGGAGGGAATCTTTTCTTAGGGGTTTTGGTGCTCACATGCGGCATGGAGCATCAGACTTTTAATCCTTCCCATGCCAGAAGGGCTTTTAACACCAAGATCTACACCAAGGAAGGTGACGCTGTTCCTGTTCCTGCAAGACCCAAGTGAAATGCCTTGGTGAGTGATGACCAAAGCACACCCGGGGTGTTGAGCATTCAATGATGAACACTTAATAGCATCAGGAGGAACAAAGCTGGAACATGTTGGATGCAGAATCTCCTAGGAAGGGCTATTATCCCGTGCTGAGTTTCCCACAGCTGATAATGCTGCAACCAGTGAGTGGCTATGTGACAGGAGAGAGAGGAGGGTGGCTCCTTGCTGGTCTGCAAGGGGGCCTTTGCTTCCCTTGATTTGCTCTGCACAGTAGAGGTAAAACATCTTATTTTCTTCAGTACAAGTAACTTTATTAATTCAGAACTGAACACTAATGGAGGAAGGCCTAAAAAACCACCAATGCTATTTTTTATCAGTTTGGATGGAAATCACTTTCTTCTTTTCTTCTTCTAATGCCTGGGAGTTCTTGCTGTAAGTTCTAAAGAGAAATACATGATGGTGGTACCATTGTGAATGCCATCCAGCTCCAAAATCCCCTGGGACAGCGTTTTAACATGGGCTGCAGGGAGTGGAGGTGATGACTTAGTGACAGAGGAGGGAGGGATGCTGTCCTGGGGTAATGTGGGGTGAAGCATGAGCCCATAGTTTCCACGTTTTTCACATCCAGGAATCCCTCCAGCTCATGGTATGTTTTGCATTGCAGAATCAGTGTCATGTCACCAAAACTAGATGTGTGTCACTGATGGGAGAATGCATTTGCAGAACCTTTCTGTAAATTCTACATGTCCTCAAATTTGCCACAGGCCATCAAGCTTCCAGGGCAGTGGCCTGAGGTCCCACCTGGGTCAGCAAACTGGTAAGGAAACTTCCCTGTCAGACCATGTAGATCCTGATCTGGTGTTCCCTTTGGCACTGCCCCAGACTGGCACTGCTAGGAACAAAGACCCTTTGCAGCATTGGCTCCAGTGACCCCACAGACCCCATGTGACTCCCTGCACACTCCACACTGCCCCAGTCAGACCAGCTCCTCTCACCGGCTCAGACCCATGTTTCCCATAGCACAATCCCAGATTCTGGTTCCTGTGTGGTGCAGTGACACAGAACAGCTCAAGCTGGTGCCCCTGGGGAGGGATCCTGGACAAAGCCCTCCTGGGCTGTGCCCATCCTGCTGCTGATGTTTAGCCTGGCTCCTGTTCCTGGCTCCTGCAGAGTCCCAGGGTGACTGGCCACCCCTCATCTGGCTCCCTCGCGCCCCAAGCCCTTGGTCAGGCAAAGGGTCAGTGCCACGTCCCAGCCCTTGCTGGGGACTCTGGCCATTCCCCCCACTCTGAGCATAACCTGCAGCTTGTGCTGCAGCTCCCTGAGCTGAACACTGGAGCATTCCACAACAGCCCTCCCTTTGTTTTAATGGAGCACACCTGCTAATATATTGAAAGGAAAAAGAAAAATACTTTCACGACATTTGAATACTGCCCTTATATACAACATTATCACAAGTAAAAAACATAACAGAATTAGGGCCAACGGAGTGAAGTACAGCATAGACTCCTTTGCACAAATACTTAAAAGATTACCAACACAAAATCACAAAGGATTCTCAGAAGTCTGTTATTTATTAACCAGCTGATCACAGAATCACAGAATCATTAAGGTTGAAAAAGGCCTCTGAGACCACCAAATACAGCCTATGATCAGGCACCACTTTGTCCACTAGACCAGAGCACTGAACACCACACCCAGTCTTTTCTTAAACACCTTCAGGAACAGCGACTCCAACACCTCCCTGGACAGCCCATCCCAGTGTCTAACTGCCTTTTCTGTGAAGAAATTCCTCCTAATGTCCAAGGTAAACATCCCCTAGCGCAGCTTGAGACTATGACCTCTTGTCCTGCTGCTGGCTGCCAGGGAGAAAAACCCGACTCCCACCTCGTTCCACCCTTTTGTCAAGAAGTTATGAAGAGTGAGAAGGTCCCCTCTGAACATCCTTTTCTCTAGGCTGAGCTGAGGGAGCCTAGAGCAGCTCCCTCAGCTGCTCCTCATCAGACACCTGCTCCAGATCCTTCATCAGCTTTGTTGCTCTTCTCTGGACTCAGTCAGCCCCAAAATGTCCTTCCTGAACTGAGTGGCCCAGAACTGCACACAGGACTCCAAGTGTTGCTTCACCAGTGCTAAGTTCAGAAGAAGAGTCTCTTCCCTGTTTCTGCTGGCCATACTGTGTCTGGTACAGGCCAGGTGCCACTGGCCTTCTTGGCCTAAACACTCGTGGGCTAATGTTTAGCCACTGTTGACCAGCACCCCCACACCCTTCTCTGCTTGGAGCTTTCCAGCCATTCTACCCCAAACCTGCATTGCTGCAGGGGAGTGCTGTGACCAAAGTGAAGGACCTGGGAAGTGGTGTTTTTGAGCCTCATGCTGTTGGTCTTGGCCCATTGATCCAGCCTGTGCAGATCCCTCTGCAAGGTCTTCCTACCCTCCCGCAGATCAACACTCCCACCCATCTTGGTGTCATCTGTGAATTTACTCAGGGTGGACTCAATCCCCTTATCCAGGTCATCAATAAAGATACTGAGCAGGACTGAGCCCAACACTGGTCACTGGTCACCTCTAGTGAAAATAATAGAACAGAACATCTACTGGTTGTTTGATGTGAGAATAGCATATCCAATTTTTCTTACCTATAACTTTAACAACGAAATAAGAACACAGTAAAACAGCACAACCCCTCCTATCTAAGTCCTAATTTGAATTTTCTACAGACTACCTTATTTAAAATTCCATCTCCAGGCTGTATATCATGTATGTGTATTTCAGGGGGTTGAGTTGATGACACTGAGCATACTTTGTTCTTTGAACCCTTTCTGCATAAATAAGACACACTGGGTCAATCTCCATCCAATAAGCTGGCCATAGATGGGATATAAAATCCTGGCATTGCTAAGTGCCTTCCAAAGAGAATTTCTGCTCGTGTCAGCCCTATGGCTTATCACAGAGTATTCTGGACATCCCACAGAGCCAAATTTAAGGCTTCTGGCCATTTCAGGTTAGTGTACATGCATATTTTCACTGTCTTTTCTTTCAATGTTCTATTAATTCACTCTACTTCTCCTGAAGACTGTGAGTGATGTGATATTTGTAATTTCCTGTCTCTCCCTAAGGACTTGTACAGCTGATGGATTATATTTGCTGTAAAATGAGCACCTCTGTCTGTTTCAATAAGCTCTGGAACCCTAAATATCAGGTATAACTTCCTTTAGCCAGGAATTTACTATTCCTCCTCTCTCAGCCCTTCATGTTGGAAAGGCTCCTGCTCAGCCTGGCCACTATTCTGCCATCACCAACAAACTCTTGTCCTTAGTTGGAGGTGAAGTGTCCATAGTCTCTCTGCAGACACTGGAAAGGGAAGCAGGCCCATGGTAACCCTCCTACCTCTAAGCTTGGTCTGTTACATGAGAATTTTGGGCAAGCTAGGAAGCTATTAGTAATTTATTTTGCAGCAGTCTAAATTCCTGGAGCTGCCCACACTTTTTGTCCCTCCATAGGCTTTACCCTGAAACCGTCTCACCACTGTTACTAAACATTTCTTTGGCAGACTAGTTTTCCTCCAGCTGACCATATTCCATCATCATTTTGAGTTGCTTCCCACTTTTCCCATCCTCTCCTTCTGTTGAGCCGCCCTTCTCATACATAGTTTGAAATTCTGTCAAATTGGGCCTTTCACTCTGGACAACCATTAGATAGAGTCACAGTGGCACATCATCCCAGGGGCTGCCTTCACAGCTGCATCACCTGGGGCACTGTCTCTGCCAACCACTGTAATGCCTCTAGTGTGGGCTGGACAAGGTACTACAGTAGTTTCTGCAGGGAATTGTACTGCTTCTAGCAAACTGCGTATTTCCTCTCCATTGGATACTCTCTGTCCTGCTGACGTGAAAAATCCCTGCTCTTTCCATAACATTCCTGCTGCATGACAAACACCAAAAGCATATCAAGTATTAAATGTATAGCCGTTAACTCATTTCCCTCTTCCCAGATGTGCAGCATGAGCCAAGGCTGCTCCCTGTGCGCTCCTCCTTGCTGGGAGCAGTTCTGCTTCTGTTACCTGGCCCTGGCATCCCCAGGGATGGTCTAGACCGTCACTGTCCTTGCAGGTAGCAGGATGAGCCCAGAACTAGATCTGAGTTATGTGAGGGAACATCAGTTAATGGAAATCTTCATCCCTTGCTCAGACTACAGATGTGCTTCTCCATCATCAGGTAGAGGCATTCAGCTCACTGAATTCAAGGTGTTGCATCTTTTTAAGGGTGCAGTTAGGAGAATTTTTTTGTTGTGATAGAGCTGGGGTGGGATACGGTTCCAACAGTATCTCTACCTCATGTGGGACATGGACTGTTGCAGGATGTCCCAGGGTAAGGGGATGGCTTTTCTCTAATGTTGTTTCTGCTGCTGCTGCTACCGATTTATGACAGGTGCTCCCACTGCAACTGGATCAAGATGAACTGAGGAGTGTGTGATTCTGGTGGGGTCCCCCTTTCTATGTTACTACTCCAGTGGCCAGTTCTTTNCCCCCCCCCCCCCAATATATATGTACATGTGACTCTTTTTTTGTAGCAAAAATCTTTTCCTTTGCTTTTCACTGAAAGGGCAATACAAAGCATTAGGCAGCAGAATCAGTTTCCTGCTCAGGCAGGACTTTTTGCCCATTGTCCTGGAAGAAAATGAAAGTTTTCCCAAGTTAATAGAAATAATATTAGTGTAAGAAGGTTTCCTGCTGCTTTGCACATGCCACTAATCCCGGCCACTGGTGATGTCCTCCCTTCATGAATAGAACATAGCAGATCTTCAAGAACAGCTACAACAGTTCTCCTTATTCTGGGGGAGGTCTTCAAATATTATTTGTGTGTTTATAATCCCTCCACCTAATATAAATGTACATGCAGAAAAATGTGCTTTTATAAATATTCTTTTAGAAATATACAAAAATAGCAATGTTATAAGCAAGTGCATGTCCACAGGGAATCTCATATACATATAAAAATAAAGTGGTGTGTGAACTGACACACACCTGGAGAACATGCTCCATGGTATTTCTAGTTTACACCCCAATAATGCATTCAAATAGTTAGAACTAAATCTGAATTCACAAAAAATATAAGTTCTCCAGGAAAACTGACACAAGCAGCACACATTTAGAAGCTGAGGTGCCTCTGGATGCAGATCTACACGGATCTCCCTTTTTGAGGAGGCTCATGTGCACAATGACCCAGAGGGAGCAGCTTCCTCCATGGATGTTTGTGCCCCAGAGACACGACCCTTCAGGGAGCTGGAACAAAAGCTTTCCAGAGGTCCACAATTTTTTTTTTTAAATCAACTCTTAGATTAAAATGTCTTGAAGGAATCACCAAACGCTAAATACTGTTTCTAGCACACGATTTTTAATAGGTGTCCATTGTATCTTTTAAAATTCTTCAACCACTCTTCCTCAGACTTTTTCCTCTGAGCCCAGCTCAGCCCAGCCCGCCGAGCACCCGCAGTCCCCGCAGGGCCACGGCCGGGCAGAGCTGTCCTCTCGGAGCCCTCTGCGGACACGGCGCCGGCCTCACCGCGCTGCTGCCGCTGCCCGGCCCCCCCCGACCCGCGGCTGCGCCCGCCGGGAGCGGGAATCGCTGCGCCCGGCAGCCCCCGGGGGCACTGCTCCAGGCACAGCAGAGGATTGTTCTGCACCGCTTCGGCCAAGGGCGGCTTCTTTTCCATGCCGGGGCTTATTCCCGCCTTTTCAAGCACTAAGAGGAACTTGAACCATCTTTTTACATACTAAAAAAATATACTTTACCGCCTTCTGTGTGTGCCTCCTGAGGGGCTCCAATCCCCCCAGGAGTGTCACCAAATTTGAACAAAATGATGCTGCAACAGAGGGGCCCAGGTCCACCCTTAGCAAATGTGCTCCGGGAATTTGAACAGCCACACTCAGGCTCCTCCCTGCTCCAAAGATGCAGGTGAACTGCCTGGTAGAAGCATTTGGGTGCTTGGAGAAGGAAGACTCCAAATGCCGTGGCCTGTGGGTCCCACCTGGATCGACAAACTATTACACAAACTTTCCTGTCAGACCGGTCTGATGCCACTCTGGGGATCCCACTGGCACTGCTCTGGACTGTCACTGTTGGGACTGAAGCCTCGTCACAGCAGCAGCTCCAGTGACTCCAGAGGGACCCCCGTGATTCTTCACACACTCCGAGCACACGCTGCAGCTCTCACTGCAGCTGCACACTGCCTGTGCTCCTCAACAGCCAGCAAGGGTCCTGCTAGCCCCAAATATTTTATTAAACTCTGCTGGGGTCCACATGCTGAAGAGCGGTCAGGTCTATGCCATCTGCTCCTTTTTCTAACATGATAAAAACTTGCTCAAAATGGTCACCTAAGATGCCGAAGCTTGCCCTGAGAGCATCAATCCTTGCAGTGTCGCAGAGACACAGCCACCTGCCTGGGATTCTTGAGCCAGGGTTTCCTCTTCCCACCCTCTTAGTGGGATCTGAACCCCTGGGAGTCCGTGAACAGCCTCAGGGAGTCGCCCTAGAACACTCTGCTTGGGACGTGTCCCTGGTAAAGGTGCCAGGCACATCCACAGGAAACTCAATTTGTGCTCAGTGCCACTGAGCATCAGCAGAAGAGCTGAAGCTACTGGGAGGACTGGGAGAGTTCTGGCACTCCTGTGTCTGCCAGGCACTGTGAGGCATTGAGACCCAGGGGATGACTTTGAAAGTGTGACCCTTGCTAGTGCTGCTGAGGCTGAGTGCTGGGCTGGGGGTGCCTGGAGAGTGTTGGTGGGTGGGGAACTTCTATCTTGCTTTCAGTTTGCTATTCTTTGGCTGTGTGGCAGGTTTCCGTTCTCAGTGGGGATTTGCCAATTTGGTTTTTTGGTTTTGTACCACTGCTGTGGTGCTACACTGGTGGTGGGGGGCTCTGGTGATGCCTCTGGCTTACTCACTCTAGCACCATGGTGCCATGGATGCAGGGGTTCCGCCTGCCCATCCAAGTTGGTGCAGCTGTGTGTACACACAAACACCTTCCCTTTTTGCCAAAGGGCAATTTGGATTCCACTGAAGGATAAAAATGAGCTTGAGGCTCTGCAGTCGTGTCTCCCGATGGCTATTGTTACTGTTCAGAGGGAGGTCTGTGCTATAGGCTGAGCCTACCCTCACTTTTGGGGACCACAAACAGCTGGCTCAAGATGTTGGTGCCTGATGCACAACTTCATCTTGATCTAATGATGCTCTGTGAGAATCCCAGGTCAATCTGCTTCTACTGACAGCTCCAAGCTCAGCACTGAAAGGCGTTCCAGGTCAGTGCCACCCATTGGAGCACAGCCCCAGCCTGTTCCACAGTGCTGCTGTCCCCCAAAACCCCATCCCACCATGTCTAGACCCTGCAGCCTTTGGTCTCACACCACCCCCACCTGCAGAAGCAGCCCTTACACCAGCCCTCACTGGGGTTTTGCTGTGGGGTCTTGAAGTCCCGGGTGGCTCATGCCATCAGGAGCTGCTGGCACAGAAGGTTCCCCTGCAGGACCCACGGCTAGTTTTGGGAGCAGCAGCATTCGGTACCCGGAGGACGCTTGTGCTCCGGCAGCGCCGTGCTGGGTCTGTTGCTGTCGCTGGAGGGAGCCCTGTGGCACCTCCCGGATGCTGCCACGAACTGCAGTTGAAATGCTTACTAAAAATGGAGGTGGTGGAGGATTTCAGATGAAAACAGGCTCAGAACTGGCTTCTGCAGAGGGACCTTGAAGAGGCCCGAGGATGCCACAAGCTTCAGTATGGTACCGATGGCCCTGGGGCATGGGTGGCACTAACCCTCATGGAATGTGGAGACTTGTGCAGCAGAACAGGCAAGACTGACGCTCACAGGAAAGCAGAAGCTGTGATCCCTAGGATAGGCAAGATTTAGGGCATTTAGCATTTGCCCATTTGGCATTTACCAAACCCTGGATGGTGTCCGGTACTGACTGGCACCATCCACCAGGCACCTCCTGTAGACCAAATGCACCACAGGGAAGCAAACCCCAAGTGTGCAAAAAAACACCTGGCACTGCAGAACAGCTTCACCAGCTTCTATTTGATGCATAAATCCCACCTCAGTCTCATCACTTTAGCATCCAGACTAAAATATGTACTCCAGTAGCTGCTGCTCCACCCAGGGAGTAAGCAAGTTTTGAATTAAGCAAAGAGAATATTAAAAATGCATTTCTGAATGCAGGAGTGAGCACAGAGCTGGGTATAATGGGCTGTTTGCACAGTTGTCCTTGGAGCTACTATTAACCCTGGAATTTCCCCCAGGGAAGCAGGACAGATGTGGGAGCTGAGGCCACATTTAGGTACATCAGATATTTATAGAGCTGCTCAGGGGACTACACCAGTCTCATCTCTTCTTCCTGCAACAAGCAGTTTTTCCTCTTCCTTCCTTCACCAGCCAGAGAAGCACCTAAGCTTTTCTCCTATGATTATATTCTGTGATATTGGAGCTGAAGAAAAAATATATATGGGATTGGGAGCACTGCTGGAATTTGCCCCCATCACCTTAAAGATCCATGCTCCATCCCCAGCTTATTTCATTCCAACATCTATAATTGCTCCCATAGAAGTTACAATAAATACTTTTGGAGATGATGACACACATGGTAGGAGCAGCTAAAAAGCTGCTATTTAGTGGGGCTTGCCCTCAGCAGCTGACTTTATTGGGCCTGGATCATCCAGACCTCAGCCTCTGCTCATTTTCAAAGACATGGCACAGGCTTTTCCAGCCACCGCCAAGGAATATTCTCTTCGTTCAAAGGTCTGCCATCAGGGAATAAGAAAACACAACACATCAGCACTTAGAAACTTGCTGCCCCACAGCATAATTTCCACAAAGAAAAGAAATTTAGGGGCCCATAAACTTCAAGCAGACTAAAACCTGATGCTGGGCCCTATAGCAGCAATTTATCTCAGAGTTCCATAAGGCTATAGATGAACATGGAGACCAGAGGGGAGCAGAGGGCTCAGGTCACGATTCCAACAAAGGAAGTTTTCAAATGCAGAGTCCTGACAATGTTCCCACACACCTACCATCAGGAAAATAATCCAGGCAGGACACTTAAAGACTTGTTTTTATTAAAAGACATCTTCAGAAAAGATACTTTAGTACAAAAAAAGTTTAAAATACACAAACTCCACGTGCTTTCCTTTTCAGCATCAACATTTATAAATTACACCACATTGTTATTAACACTGCATTTAAATATGAAAACAAATTGAAACAGGGAATTCATCAACGAGGTCCAACATCCTACAAACAACTATGTACAGTATTTAGCAGCTAGGAGCTCTAGCAGAGTAGTCAATATGACTTCAATAGGGCAGAATGCTTGGGAAGCCCCAAGACTGCAGCTTGGCCTGTAAGTTTTCAGAGACCTGTTTTGGCCACCTCTCCCCAGACACCAAAGGCAGAGGTAATGCCGTACATCATGGTACACACCTGATGAAGTGTGGCTCTCGCAGAGAAACCCTGTGGTCCCCCTGGCCTTGTAGTACTGGACACACATGTGGGGCAGGTGCAGTCACTCTGCAAAGCATGAGGTGTCTGGTGGAAGTAGGCAGCCCCTACTTTTGGGGAGCTGACAGTGACAGCAGGGCTGCTCCCCCCCAGGGACAGTCCCTGTTCTGTATCTGTGCTGTTCCACTGCTCGTCCTACCCACCCCCAGCAGCACTTGCAGGCTCCAGACACAGGACCTGGCCCCTCAGGCAACCAGCTGCAGGATCTCACCCATCAACCTTAGGGCTGGAAGCAGTTTTCCCAGCTCCCAGCAAATTCCAGCACAGCCAGAAATACAGGTCTTCAAAGAGAAGGCAAGTGAGCCTAAGTTCCCCATTCTGCACAGGTCAACCTCAACCCTCCCACCAAGCCCTGTACCTCAGGGGGACAGAGGCTGCACAGATGGAGCCGCCTGAAGCTCACTGCCCCCAGCCCCCCTACAGGAAGGAGGCTCCAGGGGCTCTCACAGGAGGGTACATGGGACATAATTTGGGAACAACAGTGAAAGACAGGACATAGCAAGGCTCCACACCCAGTGCTGTGGACCAGAGCAGTGAGACACTTCACATGCCCCACCTGCCCCAGGCCCAACCCATCAACACAGTACAGAAATGTTAAGACAGGATAGAAAGCACCGAACAATTTGAACTTCCTGCAGCAGCACGTGGCAGGTTAGAAGACCCTTGTGCATGCTCTGGAGGTGGATCTCCCTCCTGGGGATCCTCTTCAGGTTTGGAGCTCCCATCCAGGGGTTTTGGCAATGTGGAGATGTTTTACTTTTAGTGAGGAGCAGTGTCGTGCCTCTAAAGAGCTTCTAACCAAGGAAGGGGAGGTTGTTTTCTGTAAACACCGAGTGATGGAGCTCAGGTTCATGCTCCACAGAGAAAGTCTCAAGTAGCAACTTTAGGGCTCTGCTTCCAGTGCTGCAGGCTGGATTTTCATGATGGTTGACTTCAGGGGGTAGTACCTGCCCTTCCATGTCTTCCAAAAGATGCCCTGCTTGCGCTCATGCCTCTGCCGGGGGATGGAGCGGAAGTACTTCCCATTGAGGTTGGCATGACCACAGGTGCTGAACCACCAGCCACCTACAAGGACAATGAAGAGACAATTTTAACTCATAGAAATTCCAGACAGGAAAAACCCAGATTCAAGGCAGGTTGAAACCCTATTTCCCCCACTTTTCCAGAGCTTCAGGATCTTACAAGACCATCTCATGTACAGTCAAGGAGTCCCACACACTGGGGAACCTTTCATAGGTCCTACACTACTTCAGGCTGCATCTGCAAATCCAGGCTGCTCCTCCTTGTGTGAAAAACCTTCAGCAGCCAGGGCAAGAGAGGCCTCTACTCTGCTTGAAAAGGTTCCAAGCAAAGTGGCAGACAGCAAAGCTGTTATGAGGACAGATGCTTGGTCCAAGACCTGAATCATGAACCCTGCCTCAGCTTCAGCTTCCCTCTTGGTTCCCTGCACAGTTCCTCCCAAAGAAGCAGCTGCCCCAGGGAAGTAGGGGACAAAACCAGCTCAACAGCAAAGGGGTCTAGTGCCACAGGGTCTGTGTCCCACTGGACCACCACCAGACAGTGGAGGGCTGAAAGGGAAGCACACATCCTGGGATAGAAGACCTCAGACTGACCTGAGAGGTGTTTGGCACAGTTTGTGTCAGCTTTAAGGTCATGGTCACGATCCCGAGTGGAGAAGGGCAGCTGCCTGAATTCCCCAATGGCGTTTTCCAGCTCTCCAGACAGAGGCCCCAGCAGGTTAAGTGTGTAGGCTGTGCTCTCACCACCAAGACTGAAGACAAACTGAACCACCTGGGAATTCCCCTCCCAGTCCTCCAGCTCAATCAGGAGATTGTATTTTCCCTCTTGGACAAGGTGATGTATCTTCTCCAGGCCCAGCCAAAAGTCACCTGAAATAAGACTCATGACACTGGCTGCAGGGACACAAAAATGCCATGAAAAGCAGAGACGCGAGCAAGCTCCAGAGACAAACAGGGACAACCTAGGACGCTGCAGCATTAGAATCACTGTCTGGCACCTGCAGGACACATCAGGAAGATCAAGGACCCCTGCTCTGCAAGCAGTGTCCACCCACTACAGCCCATATCTGTGCTCCAGCACAGACAGCTCCAGAGGCCAGCAAGGGGAATAACTTTCGCTAAGCTTCCCTTATCCCACAGTGAGAACACAGACACCATCATCCACCTACCATGAAGGTCTCCAAAGCCATTCTTGTAGGCATCCCACAGCTGGTCAAAGTCTACAGAGCCATCCATGCGCCTCTGGACCACTGTCCAGCCACCCTCTGTGGGAAGGGAAAACACAGTCACTTGGGGTTACCACTTACAAGGGCACTCTCCCAAGTGCTGTGGGGCATTGCACAGCTTTACCTGCAGTCATGTCACAGTAGACTTTGAAGGGCTGAGATCCTGCAGGTTGCACCTGGAAAATGCCACTGCTTTGCTGCCCAGCCAGGAAGAGCTGGTGGCAACCCTCTGGGAGCTCTGCAGGGGAAGGAAAAAGCAACTGAGGAGATGGCCACAAACCCCACTTCCTCAGCAGGTTGCTCCTAGGATGGCCTGAGCACTTGCAGCCCTGGCCACAAGCCCAGTCAGCTGTGCACAGCAGTGGCTGTAGCTCTGGACATGTGCTGGGGACAGTGGCCCCTGACTTCAGGATCTTTAAACACTGTGACCCCACATCTTCCCTTTTATTCAAACAGAGCTCCTTGGGCTTTCATCCAAGGCAGAAGCCAGGCTTTGGGCCAGGCTGGAGTGACCTTAGCTGGAGAGCAGGGCTCCCCATCAAGGAGGGACAAAGGAGCTTCCCAGGTATTTATTGTAACTTCTCCCAGGTCCCTCTTCACCCACAGACAGAAGCAGCCCATTTGGGGTGGGGCAACACTAGGGCCAAGCATCCCCATCGCACACAAGGCTGAAGCAGGGTCAAGGGGCCTCAGGAGTATAAAGAAAGACAAAGTTCTGACATCAGGAAGGTGGCTGAGCATCCAGCACATAGCCTCTTTCTCTCAGCAACTGTGGCAGCCCCAGCCAGACATCCTGCTAGGCAACCTGCCACCAGCAGGCACAGTGCCAGGCTGGGGTGACCCTTTTTCCAAGATACAGTGACTAAGACAAGGAAGGGAGGTGGAGTCTGGGAGCCCCAGCTCACTGCAGGAGTGGATTGCCCGGGGTGAAGTCAAACCCTGCTTCATTCCCCTCCATCCTCAGGGATGGTCCTTCTGTCCCGCAGGGACTTTGCCCAGAGCTGCCAGCGAAGCACCTTTTCAACAGCACTGATAAAAGTCCATCCAGGAACCACCACCCACAGCACTTGAGAGAGATGAGCTGTGGGGAATTTGTTACAACACCTGAGTCAAAAGGCCACAGGAGGATGTGCAGGGACTTCAGCTGCTGCACAGTCAAGGGGCTCTTTGTCAGCAGAGACAGCTGTCCCAATCACCCCCAGACAAAGGGGGCCTGTTCTCCCCAGGCCAGGGTGGATGGGTTGTAGCTCTGGCTACCCTGGCTCACAGCTGCTGCCAGCATGACCCTGAGACAGACAAGAAATCTCAAGACAAACCCTGGGCTGTGCTGGGGTGCCAGCCCTGGGGGTCCCCTCGCAGTAGCTGCCCCAGGGTAAGGGTTGACACCATGATCCAGAGCAGCAGCAGGGAGAAGGGCTTCCTCCAACAGCCAGGGGCTGCCTGGGGGCAGATGGAGGGGGAGAAAAAGGGGTTTTGAGCTGCCAAGAACAAAAGCAGCCCCTGCAGAGCATCACTCCATCCCATTCTCTCTGGGTGCTGGGGAGCCTTCATGCTGCATTGGGGTGAAGAGCAGAGCCCGAGTTGGAGGAAAGGTCTGGGGGACCCAGGGGACAGAAATATGACACCTGCCATCACCTTTCACCCATTTCCAACATATTCCTCCCTTCACCTCCCCCTCCCCCACAAAATTTCCCTTCCTCAGCAGAGGCAGCCCCTCTCCCACAGCCAGCACAGCTGGCAGTCACAGCCCTCGTACCCCCAGGCCCCCAGGGCAGGATTGGTGCCACCACAGTGCACCACAGGACAAGCTGTGCCCCAGCCTTGCCCTGAACCCATGACACAGGGATTGAGGGCATTGTGCATCAAGGATCAAAACCACACTGAGCCCCACAGCAATGCAGGGGCTGAGTGCATCCTGAATATCCCCACTTTCTGGGTAAACGCAGGCAGGGAAGCAAACCAAGCTCAGAGGAAGGAACACCCCAGCCAGAAGCCCCTGCTCATATTGCCACAGCAGGAAGGTGCGGGGCTTGCCAAGCTCCTCACCTCCTCTCCCACTGCATCTCCCAGCATCAGTGGAATAGTGCCAGGATGTTTAGTGGTCCCAGCATGCAAAGGTCAACCTCATCTCTGCCTGTTTCTCATTTCTGGGCCCTGGCTGCACTCAATCCCTGTTCCCCTGGTGCCACAGCTGAACAAGATGCAGCTGTTTGAACAGCCTCTGCTCAATCTTTTTGTTTGAGGAACATGCTTGTTAGTTCCAGTTCATGTTGCACATCCAAACAACACCAGCAGAATAAGCCCTCCTGACTACTCCTGTGTTTTTTTTCCCTCCCCCTTTATTTAGCCAAACAACACAACAAGGCTGGATCTACCTTAGGCCCCATGTTCACCCAACAGGATTTCCAGCCACAACACAGGGGAGGTCACTAACCTGGTATAAACACCCATTCTCAGGGTTGGCAGGCATGAGGGCATGCCTAGAGCTGCCTGCATTGCCTCCCCCTCTCCTGCCCCAACCCAACCCCATTATTTTGGAGTCTCAGCACCAGAGGGAGAGAGCATGAGCAGGGCTCTACCTTTCCCCTACTCGGCTGGCTGCCAGCAAGCACAGGCTCTGCCCAAAGACGTGATCCTCTTTCTGCAAGCTATTAAACCTCTCACTCTCCAAGCAGCTTCAAGCCTTCAACTTTCACATGCTTGGCCCCATGCCAGCCCTGCTCTGAAAAAACTTGTGTTCACTGGATGAAAATAAAAGGGTCTTTCTGCAAGGGCTGCTGGTGGAGTTCATCGCTGCTCCCCAGGGCCACGCCAGCACCAGACTCTGCCTGACAATAGCCTGGGAGCCGCCAGCACAAGCCTCCCCAGCACTCCCCTGCTCTGAAAGTGGCCACAAGCCTCCCCGGGCAGAGGGCACAGGGCCAGCCTCTGTGCTTTAAGATTTGACAGAAAACTCACTCAGCTTGGTAATGAAAGGAAGCCAATTTGTTTTCTGTCAGTGATACCAACATCAGGGATTAGGCAAGAAAAAGGGAAGCTCACAGCTGGCAGGACAGGATTGGCATGTCCAGGGTCTTTCCATCAGGGACACTGCAGCACTGGAAGGTGCTGAGCTCATACAGCATCCCTGGGGGCTGTAGCTCTTGCTGCCTTCCACGATGTATCACAAACATTTCTGTAGCCAGCTTCAGCCAGAACATCCTACATCTGCACCAAGTAGCAAAGTAGCAAAGATCCCAACACATCTCCCGGGATCCCACTTTCAGCATAACCCAAGAGTGGAATCAAGGGTTATACTAGATAACCTCTAAAGGTCTCTTCCCACCCAAACTGTTCTATGCAGGCAAGTCACACAGCAGAGCTTAGAAAAATGGGAGATAAGTTCTGAGAGAGTTTTCTGGCTCAGAACTGCTGTTCTGAGTAAGGTTGACCCTGCCCAGCCCCACTGAGCTGTGCCCCAGGAGTCTGAAGCCTCACACCCCACCTCTCTTCTTGTCCACGTGGACAAACCCTCTGTTCTGTCCACCCAGCTTTCAGACACACCAGTGACAGCTCCAGACTCCACAAATTATCATGTTTTCCCATAACCATCCCTGCATCAGGCCCTGAGCAGGAACTCCCCATGCCTCCTCATCCTGCCTGGTTTCTATTTTCCTCCTGCTGAAGATCCCTAAACAGTGGCACAGCCAGAGCCAGCACTGTGATGTAGCTGATACAACATGACAGCAGCTGCTCCTGGCCAGCAAACCCTGCAGGGACATCAGTTCTTGTCTGGAAGGAGGCTGCAGAACATGGCACAGCTGGGGCCACCTGCTCTGCTGCCCTTTCCTTTGCAGGAGCCCCTCCAGTCTTGCTGACGGGGGGGAGAAGATGCTCCAGGCAGAGCCAGGAGTTGCAGATGCAGCATCCACTTGCCTGCTCCAGTGCACATCTCTGAGGGCTGTGAGCATCCACTGCAACTCACCAACTTCAGCTTAGGATGGTGTGAGCTGAGACACTTGTGTTTCATGCATGAGCTCTAAACATGAGCTAAGGGACATACACAAGCACACAACTCTGCTCTCAGGCCAGGGTTCCCTAACCCTCCCCTCCTCCCACAGACAGCAAAGCAGATCCTGCCTGGTGAAGTGTGAGCAGGTGAACAAGAGTTGATTCAAAAGAGCTGAGACCATCCTCTCCTCACCCCATACCTGCCAATCCTTTCCGACAAATACCTGTTCTCAGGCTTTGTCTGCTCCCCACTGCATTCCTAACGCCAGGCAGGAAAAAAGCCTCTTTAATCCTTAAATTCCTGCTGGACTAATACTGGCCCAGAAGGCAAGTCTGGACTCCAGAACCCCTCACTCTGGCCATACTCCCAAGCTCCAGCTTTTCAAGGAAATCTCACATCCTGGCTCAGGACAAATGAACCTTTTGTTTCTGCTACAGGTTTGCTCTGGCATGGAGGAGCAGGGCAGCGCAAGTAGATACTTACTCTGTGTCTGCATGGACTCCCCACTGCCATTCTGACTCTGGTTGGTGAGGTTGAGGCTCTTCTTCAGATTTATCTTCCACTTTGGAGGCTGCGTTTTGTTGTGGTGTAGGGGAATTAGTAGATTGACCAAAAAAAAAAAAAAAAAAAGCACAAGTCAGAACGGTTTTATATCAGCATGTTTTCCACCCTGTTACTCAGGGTAGCAGGTCAGCCACATGCCAGCCACTCCCTGTGGCCAGAGCTGGGGCTGAACTTGCCTAGAAGTCTCGAGGATCAGGAGATACTGAGTCCTGGCAAAGCCAGAAATGATTGTGTTTTTTCACACATATGCTAGCTAGTTTATTCTGCAGATGAATGCAAAGGCAGAGGCCAGGGAGGCTGTTCCCACCCAACAGTTCCTCCTATTGCTCCATGCAAACTCTCTGGAAGCTTGCAGGTTGCTACCCTCACATCACTGATGATACACTGCAGCACAGGGACCAGAGCTGCGGCCCCTTTGGGGTCCACAAAGCCAGGGAGCACCAGCAGAGCCACCAGTGCTGGGACAGCAGGGGTGTTCTAGACACCAGGGTGCCCAGAGCATGTAGGGACAGGGTGGGGGCTGCAGCACAGGACAGGTGCTCACCTTGCTCTGCAGGCTTTTAATCTGTAGGTTCTGCTTGTCCAGCTTGTACTGCTGTTGCTTGATTTTCTGCAGAAGCTCCTCAATCCGCACGTTCTGAGCATCCATCAGGGACTGTGGGGGAGGAGCCAGGTGAGCCCCATAGCTCCGGGAAGCTCTGGCTATGCGAGACTCCCGGGAGGTGCTCCCAGGACCTCTCTGCTCTCCTGAAGCTGAACCCGCCCGCTGCTCCCGATGTCGATGTGCCGGGACAGTCGAGTCCCCCATCGCATTTTCCCGCAGTCGTTCCCGGTGTCCCCTAGCGGGTCTGGGGTATGTCCCCCACCAACGCTCCCCTCATTGGTGCGAGTGGCAGGGGCCTGTCGGGTCCTCTCTATCCCGCTCCACCCGGCCGGTGTTGGTCCGGTCCGCCCCCCGCTCCTCCGGTGGATGCCGGTGGCCCCGCGCTCACCTGCAGCGCCCCCAGGTCCCGAGCGCTCTGGTTCCCAGCCGGCCGCGCCTGCAGGGCCAGACGGACCCGGCCCTCCAGCCGCTCCAGCCGGCCCTGGATCGCGTCCTTGTCAGCCGCCACCTCCTCCAGCCGCTGCCGCAGCGCCTCGGAGAGGTTGAGTAGGTGCCGGCCGCGGCCCTCCAGCTCCCGCACGCTGCCCCGCAGCCGCTCGCCGCGCTCCTGCGCCTCCCGCGCCTGCCGCAGCAGCCGCCCCAGAGAGCTGTTGTGGGCGCTCAGCCGTCCGCCCAGCTCCCGCAGCTGTCCCTTGGTGCGTTCCACGTGCTCCTTCAGGCCGTGCCCCAGCTGCAGCAGCCCATGGGCCAGCACGTTCACCTCGTCCCAGGAGGCGAACTGCGCCCGCCGCTCCCGCCCGGCTCCCGCCGCCGCCGCCGCCGCCCGCCGCTCGGCCCCGGCTCCCGGAGCCGGCGCGGGGGCCGCGGCCAACCCCGCCGCGCACAGCAGCAGCGCTGCGCCACCGAGCTGCATTGTACCCGTTTCACTTCTCCACCCGCGCCGTGGCCGCCGCCCTGCTTTTATGCCCCCGTGGCGGGGAGGGCTCCGCACCGGCCCCTCCCCGCCCACCCGGCCCCACCGCTTTGTTCGTCCTCCCCGTCGGCCGCGGCTCAGGCTCCGTCCGCCGCCCGCTCCGAGTCTTGTCCGCCCTCGCCCGGAGCAGCCTTGGTCCCTGTCGCTGAGCCCTGCCTGCACCAGTCCTCATCGCTGTCCCCATCCTTGTCTCCGTCCCCATTTCCATCTCCATCCCTGTCCCCATTCCTCTCCTCATCCCATTCCCATCGGCTTTCCTATCCCTGTCCCCATTCCAATCCCTACCCTATGCCCATACCTGTTCCTATCCTTGTCCCCATTCCCATCCCTGTCCCCATGCCCATCCCTATTCCGTCCCTGCTGACTGTCCTACCCCTCATCCTGCACTGGGGACCCTGATCTGCACCAGGCCCTGATGCTTGGTCCCCCACTCCCATGGATGCACCCGTGTCACCTCTGAGACCCACTGACCCCGGGGCGGGAGTACCCTGTGGCACAGGTCTCTGCTGGGGGGCCCTGGCCTGGCACAGGTGGGTGCTGCCAACCCTGGAGAGGGGGCATGCTCAGTGTCAGCTCCTCTGTACACCTGAGGGAAGCAGAATGTTCACTCCTCTAAACATTTCCTGGTCTCCAAGAGCAACAAGGATGGATAGATCCATCTCTCGCTATCGTCCCCCCACAGGTTTCAATCACTCTCCTGTGAAAAACGTGCATCTTATTTTATTTGCCAGTGTCTTGAACCCTGGTTTCTGGCTCTTCCTTCTTGTTCTGCCTTTTTATTCTGGCTTTAAGGGATTTTAGAGTCCGTGTTTTCTCTCCATGAAGGAATTCACACACCGCGATAGAGCTGTTGTCGGCTCTATTTGGACTGGAGCAGATGGAGCCCTTCTGCTCCCTCCCCACAGGGCACTTCCTCCTGCTGCCCCAGGGCTCTGTCCCTGCTCTGTGCCGCGCAGCCTCGAGCACGGAACTGCCTCTCCTCCCACTCTGGGTTTTAGAGCCAAATCCCTGCTTCCGACCACTCACTGGGTCTGGCCGACGTGAGCCCCCCGGGAGCGGGGCTGTAGCCCCCTGGTTCCCGGGTCGAGCTCCTCCACTGAAGTCCACAGCAGTTCTGCCTCCATCCCGCCGCTGCCGCTGCCGCTCAGAGCCCTGCAGCTCAGGCATGGCCCCAGGAAAAGGCTTTTCATCTCATCCGAAAATGCCTGGCTGGAGAACTTCTCTTTCCAGAGTCCCCACGCCATCTCAAAGTATATCCCAGGCCGATGCTGTTGGATGGTTGAGTGAGAGACCTCAGAGAATGCCCCCAACAGCAACAGCAACAGGGTGGAGTCACAGAGGTTAAAGAGAAATTTCGGAAATTCCAGCAGGCACACGCTCGAGAGAGTCCCAAGCCCCCTCCACGAGCCACTGTTTTCACATTTATTTCATAGTCAGAAGGATTTTTTTTTCAAGTGAGGAAAGAGGAGAAAAAAAAAAAAACTGGTAGAAAACACAGCAGGAGAAAAAGAAAAAAATGGGAATGTTTTTTTCCAAGTCTCAGTGCTTTGGGGGAGTCCCTCTGTGCTCTCCCTGACACTATTGCTAGAGAGGAGCTGGGGACATAGAGGTGGTAGTGGTGGGGAGGGGGTTCCACTGCCCCCCCCCAACATCCTTCACTGCGGGGTCTGAGGCCCCTGCAAGGCTCTTTAGGGTGTCCTTGGCTGGCCTGTGCCCCCCTCGCCCCCCAGGTCATGGCCCCCAGCCAAGGACAGATCTGCCACCATACCCACCATCCCTGAGTGCTGTAGGGGCTGCCAAAAATTCCCAGATGGAATCTGAAAAATGAAAATTCTCCTTTTTAGCTTGTATTGTTGATGTTTGGCATCCCAGGAGGGAGCAAGCTGGCAGGAGTCATGCCCATGGAGCCCAAGGCTGGAGCAGCCGTCACCCCAAGAGCCCTCTGGACTGGAAAACACCAACCCTTGAGTCACTGGGACAAACAGGGAAGCACGATTTCATGTGTTGGCTATTGCTGTGGGTTAACCACGTCAGGCAAAATGAATCCTGTGTGAGCTCTGCTCCCTGCCCACCATTACCCAACACTGGAGCTGGTCCTGGGAAATGACAGGGTTACTCCGGGTGCTGCAGCAGACATGTTACCACTGGTTATTTTCTGTAGTGGCAGGAGAGAGAGAATGTGAGAAGCCAAGGCCTGTTGAGAAGCCGTATGATTAATGCGTTTTCCTTTGGCTGTGTTTTCCTATTGCGACTTCTCAAATTTGCCCTGAGAAATACGAATTTTTAAGGTACACAAATGCAAAGCCCTCAGAGGCCATGAGCTGCATCAGGCTAGGAATGATCTGATGGGGAGGTGCTCTCCCGAGTCAGGTGGTCTCAAGTTCAAATGGAGCTTAAAACGGCCTGGCCAGTGGAGTGTGAGCTCCTGGGGCATTTCTCCATGCCCTGCTCTGTCTGGTGTGGAAAAGGGCTATGGTCAAAATCTCTGTAGGGTCCCAACTGCCAGGTTGGCTTGGGGCCAGAGGAGGATTGAGATTTGGTCCCAGGGGATGAAGGACCCTGTCCCCTGTGCAGGTCCCCAGGAGGGACCCCATGAGGACACTGCCCCAGCCCAATGGCCTTGAGACCCAGAGCAGGCCAGGGACCAGCAGGGCACAACAATGGCTCTCAGTGCTCCCTGTGGGTGTCTGGGTCATCTCTTGGGCAGGGAACAGCAGACTGCAGAGGAAGTTGTTTTCTGTGGGGGTTCTCTCAGGAACCAAGGGATGCTCCCAACCCCATCCTCCAATTTTTATCCTTATTCTTATCACTATATTTATCCCTATCCCTTCTTCCGTGGGGTCCCACCAGCTCAGACACCCAGGAAAGGCAGTGTCACCAGCACACATCACAAACAGCCCCCACATGTGTGGTGGCACATCCCCCTGTCCTCATCCCCATTCTTGTCCCGTGCACGTCAGGCTGTGAGCTGCTGGGCTGTAGGGAGTGTTTGTTCCCTGCCTTTCTCCATCCCGCTCCTTGCCAGGCTGACCTGGCAGGTCACTGTGTGAAAGTTCAGCCCGGTCTGAACTCACACAAATTCCTGCAGCTGCTCAGCCCCGGGCTCACATCACCAGGAGGGATGGTTGGATGATTTATAGGAAAGTTCCTCACAACGCTGCTTTGTTGTTAGAAATTGCAAACGTAAGGGAGACTCCAGTGAGAGGGAATAGGATGTGTGAAATACATCATCACAGCTTCAAGGATAAATTTAGGTTTTCCAGAGGAACATAATTCTGATTCAACTGAGGATGGGAAAAATCCAACACAGTTTTCCTACTGGCCCCCACCTGGGTGCAGCAGCATGCTTCCCCCAGACAGGCACTGGCAGCATTCCCAGGCAGAGTGGGTACCCCATCTGCCTCAGTCTCTGCTCACACCTGGTCCTTCAAGGATTCATCCTTCACCACCCTGGTCTACCCCTGAATCCAAACAGCTTCCTAAACCCCCACCACCCTTGAGGCCACCTATTCCCACTCTTCCCAAGCAAGTTTGCTGGCTCAAGCTTTGTCACTCCCCACTCTGGAGAAGGGCCACGCAGCTCCTGCCACCGGTCCAGGTGGGTTGTACCCCAATCCTCACTGCCCTGAGGGGACAGCAGGGTGGCACAGCCTGCCAGAGCATAGCCTCATCCTTTCACAGGATTGGGGACACCCCCTCACCCCATCAGAGGACACTCAAAACTTCTGCTCTTGGCCGCTTCTTGAGTAGAGATGAATTTCCAACCAGGGTCAGTCAGATAGATGGAAAATTTGTCACAGCTATACACCCCAGTGAGAAGCAGCTCCATAGGGAGATCAGCCAGTCACTGGGCTCCATTCCCACCCTGTCTCCTCTGGCTTTCCCTGCCAGCACAGGGCAGCCCTGGGTAAACCACTGGCAGTCCAAGTGAGGCAAGATGTTGTTACCCAGGTTGCCGTATCTCCTGAGGTCTCCAGAGAATGGATAAGGGTTGCAGCCACCCTGGGGTGCCTCTCACCTGGGGAAGGTCCTGGGGCCCATTAGCCCAGAGCAGGGAGGCCCATTTTCATATTTGAAAAGCTGACATAGAAGGCCAGCAATGCTCTCATTCCAAGCAGTCTCCTTATTTTCCTGGTGAGCCTGGATGAATATTATGCAAGTCTTCACTCCCCTTTATTCTTCCTGCCATCCCGGGCTCTGTGGGGAGCACCGGGGTTACTGTGCAGAAGGTCACACACGACAGAAGGCAGGAAACCAGAGGGCTTGGGGTAACGTGGGAGGCTTTGCAGCCAGAGAAATCTGACCCTTATTTTTTACAGTCATCTCTTGGTTTAACCGACATGCGTTTCACATTAGGGGCTCTGGCTGGCTGAGCTTGCAGCTAAGGGTTCAGGGAGCTCCAGGTTCCTGGGGCTGAGGCTGCCCCTTGGCATACTCATTCTGCTCATAGGCCCATGTGGAGAAGGCGGGATCGCAGGGACCAGGACTGGGGTCTGCTCTCCTTGTGAGACAATGGTGGCTTCTATTTTAGCAGCAGCATTTGGCTAGCAACAGACAGTGGATTTGGTAGAGCCTTTGGGGAGCATGAGGGTGACATGGGATTTCTCCAGTGTTTTCTGAATATCCTTTCATTTCATTTGTAGTTTCTGAAATGAGATGCCCAGAGCCACTGGAAGGAGAGAGCTGCTGTGGCAATCAAAAGCAAAGCCCACAGAGTTCATCCACAGCCCTGATGTCACTCCTGGCCACCCATCTTCTCTTCTGTGATGGGGCAGAGACATCTCTGGCACTGCTTGGCATTTATCAGCCAGCATCTGCTGGTGGCCATGACCCCTCTGTTCTGCTGGCACAGCCCCTCACAGGCTGGATTTCCTGACGCAACACAAACGGCTTTTTTTGGCTGCGTTGTGTGAAAAACCGCCAGGTCAATTCTGCTGCCCAGGAAAGTTTTTAGCAGTCCCAGGACATTCAGGATGGGTGTCCACAAGAACCCCTGGGGATGTGCCCTCCTCACCAGCACTGTGCTGGGTGAGTGCTGGGTAAGAGCTGTGTGGTCTCCTCACCCACAGCCAGCAGCAGCCACATCCACAGGGGCTCTGCTAGATCTGCCTGTCCCCATGGAGCCTCAGCTGCTTTTCCTCCTGGGAAAAGACTTGCAGGAAAGTGCAGCAGAGCTTTGTACAGGAAAATGACAGGGACCATGCAGTAGCAAAGAGTGAAGCATGTAGTAAATTTTGGGTCACTGTCCTGAAAACCTCAGCTAGTGATCAAACCTCTTCCCACTCATGTCCCTGCTTGGTTTGTGACTATGACAGCATGGTCCTTGGGCTCCTCATCTGGCCAAAGCTCAGGGAGAGGTAGGGCTGTGCCTCCAGGGACCAGGCGAGGCAGCAGTGATGTCTCCACTCCCCACCAGCTGTATCCAAACTGTGTACTCAACTACATAACAGGGTGTCCAGGAATATCAGCCTGAGGTTGCGTCTGGGAAGTCGAGATATTTCCTGCTGTAAAGGTAAAGGGAAGGGTCTGCAGGATAGGGACAGAAAAGAAGTGATGGAAACAAGGCTTTGTCTGTTGCATGCATTTTCCGAAGGGAAATATGTCTTAGTCTTTAGTCAAGATTTTCCTGCATTTTCATGTTCAGATTCTGGATTTTTCTAGATTTTTACAACCCACCTCACAGGACATACAGACATTGGGAGGTGAAAAAAAACCTGTGAAAACCTGAAAAGAAACAGATGAAAATGCTCCCAAGCATCAAGAAATCTAGCAGCCCCTTTCCCATGCCCCCTTGCTGTTGAAACCCCAACAGTGGCTGGGGAAGCTCCAGGTCCCCAGCAGGTCTGGGAGAGAAGAGCTGGCCCCATTTCCAGCCATGGCTCTTTCCCTGCTCTGGCAGGGACTTTGGATGATTCTTGGCTTCCTAAACTGAGTGTTTTGCTGACTACAGGATGGATCTGAGCTCTTCCAAGAACAGCAGCACAGTTCCTGCTGCAGGGCTTGGCTTCCCAAGTGGGGGCTGCCCAGCACCCAGTACTCACAGGTATTTCCCCCGAAGCATCCCATGCCCAGAATCCATCACCCAGCACTGAGATACATCCCCTGGGGAACCCTACACCAGAACCTACCACCCCAGTACACAGCACCCATAGATACCTCACCTAGGGCATCCCACGCTTGGAACCCTGTACCCAGCTCTTACAAGTACCTCTGCAGGGGCATCCCAGCCCCAGCTTTCCTTATCCTCAGGGCAGAGAGGAGCATGTGCCATGCAGTGGTTCTGCTGAGACAGGGCAGCACCTATCTAGTTTGAGTTTCTTAAAAAAACAAAGGCTGTGGAGTTTCTACCTGGCAGACAGCTGTTTCCATTCCCAGGACTTTGGTTAGCACTGTAAGAAACTTGATGCAGGTCCAAGCCTGTGCCTGAGCTTCTGAGCTTTGAGCTTGGATGCTGATCTTGGACCACCTCACTCAGCTGGAGCTGAGAATGTGCCCTTGGGAGGTGCCCAAGTTTGACATCTGGTGATCCCCCATGCAAAGAAATTCAAATACCTAGAGAAAAATATCCTGATTTACAAGAATGCAGCTACACACTCAGGTGGCCTGAGTTTCCTCATTGTTTCTTCATTGCAAAACTCAGAGAAAAGACAAATTCTGAGTCCAAGAAAATCCTCCCATCCTAAAAGGGAAGTCCAAAATGGGGAGTTTTCTGTTAATCAGAGGCCGAGGTTGCCGTGATCATGAGCTGGCAGTGATCACCTGAGACCACAAAGCATCATGGCTCCTCCATTCCATCTGAAAAGCAGGGTTTGTGTTGGGAGAGTGTTTTGTGGTTCCCTCTTGCTAAATGGCCATTTCCAAACCTACCCAGAACAGTGCCATCAACTGGGTAGAAACTCTCTTGGGAGAAACTCTCTAGGGAGAGAAAGGTCAGGGTGCAGAGGGCTGGTCCCAGCCTTCCCAGTGCCCTTGCCCATGAGGTGCAAGTGGTCCCAGGCAAGTCATCCTGGATGCCTTTCCATGTGTTCCTTGGTGGGGACCTTACTTTCATCAAGAGTTCCCCTGGACTAACCAGAGAAAGCCCATCAGAGGTTTCATGGTGCATGTCCTGGTGCAAGGCAACCCATGAACATCCTGTTACCAGCCTCTCCTGGGACTCTGCAGAAAATGCAGAAAATATCAACAGGAGTGCACTATCACAGGAGGGCTACGCCTTCCTGTGGCTCAGGGCTGCCTTCAGCACCATCGAGTTGGGGCAGTTGGGTGGTGCCAGTGGCTGTGGCGTCATCGGCAGCAGCTCAGCCCTCATGGCTGTTCCCCCACCTCTGTCGGTTTCCTGAAGGAGTCCCAGCCACACCTGGGGGCAGATCCCAGGTGCTCCCAGCCACTGGTGACACACAGCAGCTTCCAAGGGCTGGGAGCTGCTGGTGCTTGCTGCTTTCCATTCGATGCTGAGTCTCGCTGAGGTGCTGATCACTTTCTGGGGAATAGACTCACCACAACCCCAGGGCTTTGGTGAAACCCAGCTGTGCAGCCAGTCCAGGCAATGCTCATTTGCACAACCACATCCTGTAAATGTTTGCAGATCTCTTTGTGATGATTTTGTAGGACATCAGCAGGACCAGGTAGGAGGGTCACTGTCCTCCTGGCTTCTTCCCCGGGATGGTTTCTTCCTCTCTTCCAAATATTTCTAACACCCTGAGCTGGTGTGAGGGATGGAGCTCTGACTGGCTGTGCATCTCCTTTATCCTTGGACTTCAGGACATGTAGCAAAAATAGCTGTCAGAGAGGGGAAAGTGACCTTTGCCATTTGAATAACTGTTTGCTGTGTCAGCACAGGCATAATGTGTTTGAGGATTTTGTGCAACGTTCCAGCAGTTCTGAGCCAGAACCAGAAGATTTTTTGCCTCTCAGTAGGCAGCCATGAATAACACCAGGAATGTGGCCTCATAATCCCTGCTCAGGGGGACACTTGGGAGAAGAGGTGCCTTCCAGGGACTGTGAGTGCTGACTGTAGGATTCCCTCTGTGTCTCCATTCCAGAAACACTCCCCTGACTTGTTGACCCACCATGAAATGGGAAGGGAAAGGCCACAGAAGTGGGATAAGATAGAATGGGATGGAAGGAATGCAAGGGGTATTCTTCAGGGATGGGATGGGATGGGAAGACAAAGGCTGTAGGCATGGAATGGGAAAGGCTGCAGGAATGGGAATGGGCTCATGAATGCTACAAGGTGTTTGAGATTTAATACCAAATCCTCGCCCCATGTAAGTCTTTTGAACACACAAAACCAAAAGCTGAAATCCTGTCCCACTGCCTTCTTGGTTCAAAGGGCTCAATCTCCTCTGCCATGGGAGCAACAAATGGCTCTCCTGGGGAGCTGAGAGCCTGTCTGGGAGCCCAGAGACTGTCTGGGAGCCAGGGACAAGACAACTGAGCTAGACCCCCAGGTCTGGGGGCCCCGAGTACCCTCAGAGTGCTGCAGCCAAGGGCTCCAGACCATGGAAGACTGAGTGCTACCCGTGGGTGGCTGGGCCCACACCTGCCCCCGTGGTCTTTCTGCCCGGCTTGGCAAACCCAGCCCAGAGAATGAAATTAGAAGCAATTAAAAATTAAGCTTGGCTCAGGCTCAAATCGAACTTTCTACCAATTTTAGCTGCTTGTTGCTTTGGAGACAGCATGCACTGGGGTTCAACTGGTGATGCAACACAGAGGGGATTTCTGCTCACGTGGGGCTCTGGGCCAGGAATAGACATGACAGTTGCTAGTGGCTGGAGCAGAACAAGCTGAGGTTGGAACCAAAGTACAGAGAGGGCAGGACCTGCAGCACCTGATGTCTCATTTGAAAATTTGTCTCTTTCTGCTTTTCGATTAATTCTTGCTCAATTAATTCTTATCTTCTTCCAGAGGCAAAAAGGAGTTTTAGAGCCAAGGAGAGAAACAAGACATTGATTAAATCTTCCAAGAAAGATCCCCATGCTCCTCAGTGAAGGAGGGATGCCCAGGGTCCCCACAGAACCTTTGATGCAGTGTGGGGGTGGGCTGGGGGCTGGTGTGGTGGGCTGGGTTCGATGGCCAAGGTGTCACCCTGGCAGTGCTTGGAGAGCTTCCACAACCACCTTGGCCACCTTGAACACTGACTGATGGGCAGCACAGCTTGGCCCAAAGCAAACAAGGCTGAGGTCAGGAGCAAGGACAGTGGATGGCAGTGATGCTGAGCAGTGGCACCGCCCACTAGCCGCCCCAGAGAGGGTGATCCAGTGGTGATGGGCCCCTTGGCAGCACCAGTGTGTGCCAGCTGGCAGCAGCCCTGCAGCAAACCCATCACTCCCTTTATCATGCATGGAGAAGAAGGAAATTCCCTCTCTAAAGGCATTTCCCAGCTTGTGGGGTATAGGCAGGATGAGACCAGATAATGTCACAGGGGCTCTCTCACCATCCTACAAACTGTCCCCAACTGATCTCAGGGTAATGTAGTCCTCCTGGTGGGCTCAGAGGGACCCTGTCCCAGTGCCATGCTGTGGCACTAACCCTTGCTGAGCAAGTCACCTGTCACAGGCTATCTGTCACCTGAGGGGTACCACAGACAAAAAGAAATTAAACCCCCAGTCACCCGCTACAACAACAATTTGATGCAGAGAAGTGGGAGATTTCAGGTTCTGCAAAGTCCATGAACAGTGTCACTGTAGTCTCTGATTTCACTTAAAAGGGACTTGGAGAAGGCAAGATACCATCGTGATGGGCAGTCATCTAAGAGCCAGGGACAGCTGGTGGGCTTGGGGCAGATGACCCAGCTGGGGCACAGCCGCTCACCCCAACCCACGCCTTTGAGTGCCCCGTGGTGGAGATGGCCATGAGCAGCCATTGGGCTCAGTGGTTGTCTGAGCCACGGTTCCTTGGGCCAAATGTCTGTGTGGGATTGAGTCGTGTCCTTGCCTGTGGCATCAACTGGGACACCCTGATGTGCAGCGAGTGCCTCAGGTATCAGACACGGCTCCAGCAGTCCAGACGGCTGCTGGAGAGGCGACTGCCACCCCTCATTTATGTTACCCTGACAATATTCCCCATAACTGACTGAATGAATCATGCAGGGCTGTAAGAGCTCCCTAATTAACACAGTTATTATTAGCAATGTCAGTACAGGTTTGAAAAAGGCAAGTTCAGAGTCCCTGTGCCTGACAGCAAATCCCACATGATCATGATATCGTCTCTGTCACTTGGGAGTTCTGACTGCATCTGGACTTTGGGAGCAAGGACATCCCTGGGTGCCAGATGGGATGGGTGGGCTGCACAGGCACTAGTCCAGGCATGGGAGCCTTTGCACAGGATGAGTGGGGTCATGTTGTTGCCAGTCTTTCCCCATGAGCCAAGAAACTGGTCTTGGCTCATACCCAGGCAAATCCCAAGGGAATCAGGACCTTTATTACTCAGGCCAAGACTCCTGGTGATGCCAACAGCTGGATGTGCAGGGCGAGCAAGGTGAGAGAATTCTGCTGCGTGCAGGGAAATGTTCTGGCTGTCCTGCAGTGCTGCCTCTTCCCCAGCCCCCAGATCACCCTGGCTTCTGCCTGAGAGCTGGTGGCTCCAGGAGCTCTTTGCTGTATGTAGGGCAGCCCCAGGGTGCCTGCAGCAGCTTGTGCACTGCCAGAGCTCCTGCAGCTCCTGCCCCCCATTGAGTGCTTGGAGAGGTGCCTAATTCATCCTTTCAGAGCAGAGATAAAATGGATTAAGGCCTGCTGAACGGTTGCCAAAAGAGTCACCATTAGGCCCTGGAGAGCTTAATCTCCACCAGACTAAAAGCAGACAGGCTGCACCCACAGCTAGTCCTGTCTGCCAGGGGATAAGCACTCTGTGCAGGGTTTCCGGGAAACCTTTGAAGGCTGTGAAACGCATCCCAAAGTGTACATGCTATCCAAAGTGTCCAAGGCTGGGTGCCAGATCCCACACTTCCCCCAGCTCCCAGCGGAAAGTCTCTGAGTGTAATGCAGAGGACTGTGTTAGCCACTGGAGTCTTGGACACCTTTGTGCCTGGACTTTTCCCTTCCATGAGCTTGTCTCCAAGGCTCCTCCAGCCTGGCAGCGTTATCTCCTGCAGATTAGCTCCCCAAAGCTGCCCACATACTTCTCAGCCAACTCACTTTTGTTATTTCCTGTCCCTATCTCTGATTTCCTTTGCTGTCCTCACACTACCACTCCCCAAGGTCCTGCTCCTCTCCAGGTATCCCTGACCTCACTGCTGACACATTTCCCAGCCTCCAGGCTGATTTCACGGTATAATGATGTCCTTTTCCATGGAGCCAGGGCATGGAGGGGACAGAGTCCCCTTTCCCCTTCCATGGTGACAGAAAACCTTAATTTGCCCCATGCCACCTGCCTGGGACATGTCCACAGGCATGTGTGGTCAGTGTTGTGCCCAGTGTGACCACCACAACTTGGGAAAGGCAGTGCCAGTCTGGTGTGTCATCCTTGCCTGGGAAGAAGTGGTGAGACTGGCATGGGGTTTTGGACATCTTTGGAAAGTCAGATCAAGCAGGCCAGTATTTGCATTTTAGTCAAATCTTGGTGGTATGAACACTGTGCCAGGTGCCAGCTACCACAAGGGATCTCACCCACTGGCTTTACAACACAACCAACACCTCTCAGGACTAGAGACAGGGCAAATGGATCCCATCAACCACACCCTGCTAGAGATCTCTGGCTACCTGGCCATCCCAGAAAGAGGGATTTTGATTGCATTTTTCTGCCAGACCCTGGAAAGAGGCAAGGCACTGGCAGCATGACAGGTCAGTGCTTGTGACAACGGCTTTGGGGGTCATCACACATCTGCTCTGAAAAACACTGACATCCCCAGTGTCATCGTCTCTGGACTTTTGACAGAAGAGGTCTCACAGGCATCTCTCTCCTACCAGCATTGTCTGGGAAAATCAGGCTGTATTAAAGCACAGCTCCTAAAACCTCCAGCCCCAGCCCTGAGCCCTCCCTTCCACTACCTGGGGGTTCTCCTAACCCCCAGCTCCTTTCATATAGGTAAGAAACCCTCCAGCTTCACTGCTGTTCCCCCTGTCCTCCCACCACCATTGTCTCCCCTTCCTTGCCTGTCCCCTACCCTTGCATTCCCCCAAGATGACAGCTGCCTCTGGCCATGGAGCAGATGGAGGCTGGACACTGCTCTTCCCTCTCCATCTCCTGGCATGATGCAACCTGGACTCCATGGCAGTGACACACTGTCCCAGCCAAAAAAACACCATTCAGACCACGTGTTTCATTGCAACAGCCTGCACAGCCCTGGCACTCCCAGCCAGAGACAGCCCAGCCATGTCCAGCAGAGCCAGGGGCTGGCAGTGGCAGCTCCTCTGGTGCAAACACTGTCCCAGCACCCCTTGGGGTTGATTTTTGACGGGCTTGTGGCTGCCAAGACCAAGGAAGGGTTGAGGTGTCCAGGACACAAGGGACCAACATCCTGAATGGTCTCCATTCCTGATGGTGTGGTGAGCTCAGCTGGGTCCTATGGTGTTCTGCATCCTTGCCTGTCTCTGCACCTGCTCTGCCCTGTCTCTTCTCTGCCCCCCACAGCAGAGCAGAGCTGTTGGGGACATGGAGGGCATCAGCTGATTCCCTAGGGGTCTTTTGGTGCTGCCCCTAAACTCCCTGTGGGCACAGCAGGTATGTGAGAAGGGCCTGAGGCCAACGTGAAGCCATGGGATCCATGTGGCACTTGGCGCTGGGACTCTCCCAAGTCACGGCATGAGCCAAGGCAACAGCACAATTCAGAGCAGGAGCCAAGGGCACCGGCTGTCCCCAGAGGGTGACACAGGGACTGCCACAGCTGTAGGCACCACCATGGAGCCCAGAGAGAGCCAGCAGTGGCAGGGGCACAATGTCAGGGTGCCAGAGGCTGCGGTGAGCAGTGATGGGCAGATGTAGGTGAGAGTTGAGCCATGCTGGGGACACTGAGCCTTCCCCACACTCCCTTGATGTAATATTTGTGGGAGCAGTGTGTTCCAGCAGTGCCGTAAACACAGAGAAGCAATAAACTTGCCTTTATCTGCTTGTGGAGCCTTGGGACCATCTAAATTAGGAAACAAAGGAAGAAACAACAACTCCAAAGGGTTTCTTTGTAGCTGAGCTGTAAATAGAGCAGAAGCCAGGAGGGGGAAGTTCAGCCCAGACAGGGGCATGTGGGAGCTGGGACAATTCATCTGGCCCCCGTGCCACCCCCACACCTGGCCTAGAGCCAATCTCTGCCTGGGAACAGACACGCAGGGCAATGTCCCCAGGCACAGTGGGTGATGGTGGCCCTGTCCTCCCAAGAGTGGCAAAGGATGCTCAGCCAGGCTGTAGGGCTCCAGCATGGAAATGGGAGTATTGTCTGTATGACAACACACTGCCTGTACCTCCGCCCTGCCTTTTGGGCCGCCTGCCTGGAGCTGTATCTTCTCTCCTGGACGCCTCGCAGCCCCTTCCTATCCTGATCCTCCAACAGGGGAGTGCCATTTCTGCAGGAGCCATGCTTGTGCTACAGTCCCATCTGTAAGTCACTGACTTCACCCTGTCTTGGCTCAGTGATGTCCTGGCATGGGCAGAAGCTGATCCCCAATGCTCTGAACCTTTGCACAGCACTTGGTATCTCCTGGGCATGGAGAGTGTCAGCTCATTCAAAATTGAATATTCTGGGTCATCTTCCTCACAGAAGACAATGACATTGGAGAAACTGAGGTTCTCACCCAGGGATGACTGTGAAGACAAGTTTGCATTCAGATTTACCCAGCCCCCCAGCAGGCTATTACTCCTCACCCCTACAGTCCCCAGACTGTAAAGTTTTCTAGTACTGTCATCAACCATCACCAGCCTGTTGTCACCCATGACCAACCCTTCACCCATCTGTTCCCACCCTTCCCAAACCCATCCCCACCCATCAACACCAACACATCACCATCCATCATCATTGACCACTAAACCATTGCCACCCTCACCAACAAGTCACCACCCCTCACTAACCCATCACCAGCCATCACCATCCACCAAACCATCACTAGCCCATGCCCACCCATTCCCAATCAGTGCCATCCACCCTCACTGGGAAACAGACCCAGCCCCCTGTGGTGATGGCAGGGCATGGCCCAACCCTGTGTGGCACTGTATGGGAGGCTGTGGGGACAGTGCCTGTCTGTGCAGGTGAAGCACTGGTGGCAGTGAGCTGTGAGGTCAGCCCTGCCAGCCCCAGGGCACTTTGGGCTCTCAGATCACAGCTCATGTTATGAAAATCATAAATTATTAATTGCAGCTAAGAAGAGAAAGGCTGTGAGCTGCCGCCTGCTTAGATCTGCTGTTTATTTCTGGACTCTGCCCACTTAAAGCAGGTCTTACATTTATATTTCATGAGTGTGTCCCCCAGAAGCAGTTTTACAGCGAAAAGGAGTAATGCACGTGCTGCACAGAACCCAGGCGGGTGACACATAGCCCCAGCAGCCTCCTCTATCTCAGCCAGAACCCCACACTACTGCACAAGAAAACCCTCCCCAGGCACTGAATCCTGTTTTCTCATAAAATTTAGGACAATCTGTTGGGGCTTGTCCTGTGCTTTGGGGGCAAGCGTGCCAACAGGCGGGTTGGCACAAGTCATCTCTGTTGAGGTGGGTGCTGGGAGCACACAGCTGAGCTCCATGGAGGTTGTCTCAGCCTAGAAGGCTTGTCTGATCCTGAGCCCGAGCTGCTGGGCCATCAGAGCAAATTCACATCACACCTCTTTAAAAATTTGGGGCTCAGTCCAGGCACCCACCCCAGATATATGCAGTGGAGGTGGGGTGAACTTACACAGCCTACCTACATTTGGGGGACACCCTGCAAAGACCTGTCATGCAGAAACACCTTCCTGGCTCCGTGTTTTGGGCACCTGCCAGGTCCTGGACTGACCTGGGACCTTTCTCTGCTTGCCCCCAGGTGGTTTGGGGTCTTGTGATGATGACCTGGGTACCTGCATTGGACAAGTCGGGTTTGTGCCCCATGCAGTTTCAAGCAGGAGTGTTCCCCCCTCAACAGCCCCAGACTGGCCGTCTCCCATGGGCGGTTGTCAGCTTGGGTTCAGCTCTTCACATCACCTGCTCTGAGGAGCCTGTCTGCTTGTTTGTTCTTGCCTGAACCCATTAATTAACCTGAATTAAAGCATCATTTGAGCTGACAGTGCTGGGCTTCCTTGCAGCAAGGATGTTCATTATGATTACCACCTGGGCAATTACAGCAAAATTCCTGTGCTGCCAAGATCTGGGAATGATCCACCAGCAGGACCCACAGACCTGGGATGAGGCTAGGATAACAACAGAGCCTATTCCCATGGAGCATGCTAGAAACGGGACCAGATGCAAAAACCCTTGAGCCTCTGGGAGCAAGGGGCTGTGCCAGGGGGATTTAATCCCCATCTAGCCTAGGGATGATGGGGAAAAACTCCTGTCTATGATGCAGTAGCTGCTACTCATGGGGTTTGGGTGGGACCCACCAAAAAACTCCTTCCCTGGAGGAGATACAGCCCTGGGATGGGCTGCAGAGCCACAGGCTATCTCCATTTCTGCCTGGGGTTTCCAAACCTGGTTGCACGATGCTGTGACCATCCTGCCCTGGTGCTGGGAATGGCCATGTCTGACCAGCAGGGACATCCCATGGCCACTGGGCTCATGGGGTTGTGATGAACCCTTCCCTCTCTCAGCATCCACTCCTGCCCAAGATGTGTTTTTTTTCTTAGAGGTGAGTGGAAATATGGAGAAATCCTTATGGAGGGAGAGAGAAGCATGGCCAGGTCAAGGAGCATTGCTTTGAACCTTTTGTCCCTTAGTGATCAAGTGGTGGAGGGTCCTGCATTATGCAAAGGTCATGCAGTGCCATCCTCCTCCAAGCAAAAATCCCTGCAATGCTCCCACACCAGGAGTAGTGTGGGGGATATCAGTTGGAGTCCCTGTGCTCTGTGTCAGGGATTTCCATTGAAGGTGAAAGGAGTGAAAGATGAAGCATGAGCAGAATCCAGCCTGTGTGTCCCAGCACTCTGAGCCTGCAGAAGGTGCTCCGGTCACCACAGCTGTGCAGCACCTTCCTGTGGCTGTGGACAGATGGAACGCTGCTGCCCAAGGGCAGGAAATGCCAGGGAAAGGCCAGCTGAGCCAGATTTTAAGACTAAATCACACCTTGACCTTTTCATCAGCTTTAGCACAAGATGTGATCCCTGTCAGTGAGCCTCAGTGGGTTTGGATATGTTCATGTTTGCACTTTTCCATGTCTCTCTATAGCCCCTTTCCAATAGTTTAGGTATCCAGTGCAGTTTCTGTGCTGCATGTTCTCACTCGTTCAATGAATAATCAATTTAACTGCCATATGCACTGCTCATCAAGAAAGAAACTGCTTCTTGTTAGAGGTGTGAAAGTAAGTCATGTGTAAACTTAGCTTAGCCCTCAGATGGGAATTGATTTCAAAGCAATGGAACCTGCCTGGGTTCCCAGGAGCTGGACCATTTTCAAACCAGCTACTGTTTTGCAGAAGAGGGGAAATATTTTCCCAAAATATGGGAAGAGGGTTTTGGGGACTCACTAATGGCTAGGTGGCAGAGGAAAGACCAGTCACCAGGATGAGAGCCTGAGCTGTGTTCCCAAGCTTTGAAACAGCCAGCTAGAAAGAAAATGTCTCAACACCCAGAGGGAGCTGAGGGCAGCTGACAGTGTCTGGCCATGGGTGGCCTGGGGCTGTGGGTGACCCTAGCCAGCTCCGCTCCTGGGCTGCTGCTCCTACATGCTACAGATTGTGTTTCTTTTTGTTTTGAAGAAAAATGAACTTCTGGGGTGGGATTTGCCCCCACTCCAGGGATTTGAACATTAATTTGTAATGGGGATTAAGCATTCAAATCCCTTAAGCAGCTTTTGCAGCCCCATCACTCATTCCCCTCACTGCCAAGACCTCCGGTCAGCCCCGCTCAAGCATGGACGGTGTCTGTGAAACCCCCACATCATCAGGGCCCTGGGCACGGTGGCATTGGCCTCACATCATCAAGGACCCCCTTGCTCTGCAGGAGATAGAGATATGGCCCTCCCCAGCCCCTGGAGGAAAGGTGCCAAGCAGCTGGGCCGGAGGTTTCACTGCCAGCTCCATCCCAACTCTGGGCACAGAGCATCTGTTGGGGCTGTGGCCAGGGCAGCATGAAGAGCTTTTAACATCCAAGACTAACATGAGCTTTGGTAAAGGCTCTGACATCCCCTTAAACACCTCAAGTTCAGCTGTGCCCCTGGAGTGCACCCTTTCCAAAACCACAGGGCTCAGCCTCTGCCCTGCTCCAGTCTAGGAAGCCTGTTAGGAACTGGGGTTTAAGGCTGCTCCCCCCAGCAATGTTTCCACTGCAAGACACTTCTATAAATAGACTGACACCGTTTCTCTGCTTAATCACCATGGAGTTTTAGGCTATTTCCACTATATTTCAATTCTACATGTTGGTTTCCTTAAAACTTGTCCCTGGGAATATCTGTCATGGTTTAAAGAGCACAGCTCACTGTAAGGCAAGGGACAGCTTCAACAGCCCAACATTCAGGACAGTAAACCCAAGAAGGATTGTCCTCCTGGTTTGAATGGAGGGAAAGACTGTGGGTGTGCTGTTTCCAGCCAAAGACTGCTGACAGCACGTGGGATGCCTGGAATGCCATGGCAGGTAACAGAAACCTGCAGGAGGCAGCTGGCAGGGCTCCCTCTTTGGCAGGACCCTCAGCCCCAGGGTTTGGCCTCAGCAGGGGGTTAAGGGAGGGCATGGCCCCCAGGTGTGAGGTGCTGGATCCCTGGGATCCTCACCCCCCACCTGGGAAAAGAGCTCCATACCACAGATGTATGCGGACCCCTTCCTGGATTCCTCCACAAAGTCCTGTCCCCAGCTGAGAGATTTAGGAGAGAAGAGTGTGAATTTTGGGGTGTCCACTTTGGCCGTGCCCTGGTGATGTGGCAGTTGAGCACAGTGCAAGGATGCAGTGCCCCTCTGTCTGGCGTGACACTCCTTGAACCATTGGCATCACTCCCTACCTTGCTGAGGGCACAGAGGAGGAGGAGGATCACAGTCTACCCTCAGGGCAGCCTTGGGCACTGGGGACTCCTCTTTCCAAGGGCTTTGGGACATGGTGTGAGGCAGAGGGAGCCGTGAGCATGCTCCTAGACAGATCATGGCCTCTCCACTGGGTCACAATGGAAGGAGGGTGCCCAAGTGCCTGGGAACCCCATCAACATCTGACCCCCATTAGTACCCATCTCCATGGGGATGTTGTTTGGTCACACCACGGGCAGTCACAGCGGTTGGGGAAAACCAGGGCCGTCTTCAGGCCACAGTCGTTTTACGTCTCCAGTATCACTAATCTCACTGCCCACTCCCAGGGTAGCAGGTGCTTTGCTCTCCCCTCCTCCTTTTCTTCACATTCCCAGTCACTCCCAGCAGAGATTTCCCTTTAGCCCAGAGTTTGCTGCTGGTCCCTGTAAAATACTGCAAGATGCTGGCAGCTTGGTCCTTCCCACATCTCCTTGTGTCATCCTGAGCCTGCAGCTCCCCACTGCCCCAGCTGTCTCCACCTCTCACAGCATTCCATGACACTCCATGAAGGAGGTCAGTGCCGCCCTGAACCACCCAAGAAGCAAAGCTTGGCTTGGGAATAGAGAGGGGAATGCTGCACCCCACACTAGTAGGCTGCTGGCTCCTGCATCCCCATCCCCACTGGCAGGCAGGCTGCAGGCTCTGCTGAGCCTCTGCTGCAGAAACTCCATGGGGTTCTGTGATGGCAGCAGCCACTAAATAATCTGTCAGCTCCTTCAGATGAAGTGGGGTGGCCAGTGGCCAACAGGCTGGTGTGGAGCAGAGCCTGGTGAGTGGGGAGTGAATGTGCACCCACTGGGGAGATTTTCTGAGCCAGTGGCTACTGTGAAATGTGCCAAACATCACATTAACACAGTGATAGATGTCTGCAGGCACAGCAAACAAGCAAAAACCCTCTTTGGCCCACTTGACCTCCTTGGGAAGCAAAGGCAGCAGCTGATTTTGATTTCGTCTGAAATAATGCAACTCCAGACAAGGACACATATGAAAAGTATGCAGTTCCCAAGTGCTTTTATCATAAAATCAAGGAATCATTAAGGTTGGGAAAAATCTCTAAGATCATTGAATCCAACCATTAACCCAGGCCTGAAAGGTTTATCACTAAACCATGTCACCAAATGGCACAATTGAGCATGTAGGGCCAAAGACAGCAGAGTTAAAACCATGCCCAGTTACCACCCATCTGGAAAGTTCTCATTTATGTCACATCCAGCGTGTGTCAATGCACTGTGAAGTGGGAACAGCTGTGATGCACTCCAGTCTGACCCAGGGCCATGTGGAGGGGATGGTCAGCACAGAGAAAAGTAGCAACTCCAGCATCCATTTGTGGGTGCAGCATCCCCTGGCAATGCTGGGAATGGAAATCCCTCAGGAGCCAAACCCTGGGCTCACCAGTGAGTTAGCAGCCAAACAAGCCAGGCACATTAGGCTCTTCCATCTAAGAAATGTTCCAGAAGTTTATATCTCTGCTTTGCGTTGTGCTCTGCCAAACCTCTCTCCCTGGGGAGAGGAGAAATGCAGGGGAGAGCAACTCTTTGTGATTTGCATAAGCTTCTACCCTTCTGTCTGCACAGGAAATCAGTGAATTTTGGGAGTTACATCAATGCTTCCCAGGGAAATTCTGAGTTTGGTTAGGGGCAGTGAAAATTCGCAAAGCTGTCCTCAGCTGGGGTGGAAGCAATGGGCTGTGCTCAAGAAGACCTCCGTGAGGTTCCCACAGCTTTCCAGGGAGCATCCCCACCTCCTGCCCCAGCTCTCAGGAAGCTCTCAGCTTCCTTCACCCTCCTTCCTTTTGCTGTTTGCTGATGAATCATTCCTGGATCCTTAAGACACTGCCATGAGTCCCGGACTGAGGGCTGGAGTTTCTGCAGCACTTCTGCAACACTGCTAAGGAAAATCCACATCAAAAAGCTCCTGTTGGAGTCAGTTCCTTTGGTCTTGGGAGTGACTCTTCCCTTGGGGATGTCAGAAAGGGTGCATACACTGGGGCAGGGCTGAAGACCCCTCTTCCCACTTGGGATGGGATAAGCAGCTCACACCAGGACACCAGGGATGTTCCAGAGGTGTGTAATGCACCTGGCCCTTTGCAATACATTACTGAAAAGTCCAATGTGGACAATGCTAAAATGTAATGTCATCTCCCATGGAATATTCCTGACTGCCCAGGACTCGCAGTCCAGGACTCACAGCTGCCTGTGGAGGACCCTAGATTCGTGGGACTGCATGAAGGGACAGTGCTCCCCACACAGTGCAGTCATGTCTGGCCAACAGGAGAGTAGGATGCTGCCAAGGATTTTGAAGGCAAAAGGCATCAGAGCAACTACCAACACCCAGGATCAGCACCCCACACCCAGGACCAACACCAAATGCTTGTCCCCAGTATCAGGACTTAGGTCCAATACCCAGTGCCATCGCCAGAACCAGCCCTCAGTACAAGCCCCAGCACCCAATGCTGACTCCCACCATCAAAGTACTGATGTTCAACACCATCCCCAGTGAAAAGACCCTGTACCAGCACCAGTGCATGAGGCACTGGTGTCCCAGATTTTGGACCAATGAAATCAGTTTAGGGTTTGACCCATTCATGCACAGACTTTCCCACTTTCTCATCCCTGACAAAGGAGAAGGAATTAATTAAATCCATAAGGAAGGGAAGGGCTGGGGGTGGGCAGGAGTCCCCCAGTTGCCTGGGGCTGGGCAGGGCTAAGGCATCTCTTGCAAGTGGCACAAAGAGCCACAAGAGCTGCTCCCCCCAAATGTGCTGAGCACATCCTCCCATGCCTGCGCTGGCTGCCTGGACAGGGTCTCCAGAGGAGCCAAGCTCACGCAACAACCCTTCTTCCAGGCACTTGAGCTGCTGCCTTCAGAGCTTTATGAATATTGTAGCAAGGCCATTCCTTTCATCTCTGCTTCTTTTCAGGGAGTCCCAAACCTTCTGCACATTCATTTCCACCTCACTGTTCCTCTTAATTATTTAAACTCGCCTTCCCGAAAGCGGAGCCCTTCCATTATCACTCCTTCCTCTGAAGCACATGTGGAATTTGGGGACTTGCAAATCCACTCCACTTCTTCACATTCGTGCAGAGCAAGTTTCCTCAGGCTCTCATCCCTGCTCCCTTCCAGCCTGGCCCCAGGCCACACTCACAGAGGCCTCAGACACTGACACCTCAGAGCCAAGGCAGAGCATAGCAGCTTTTTAGGGGGGTCCTGAATGCTGAGGATCTTCCCCATATGACTTTGATCATTTCCACGGTTCTTCCTGGTGGTCCTCCCCCAGTGCTGTGTGTGGGGCCAGATGTCCCTACACTGCAGCTGCACTGACGTGGCTCATTCTAGAAAAATCCCTTCTGCTCCATGCCCAGCCTCAGCAAAGCTGAAAGCACCTGCAAGAGTTCCCTGCAGAGCAGATCCCCTCCCTGCCCCTCTAATGAGACATACTCAGTTAATTGCCTTTTAACATAGGAACACCAAGCCCAGCTCCCTAAATACTTAAAGTTAAAACCTGATGGCTCAAATGCTGTTGGAGAAATGCAGTTTTCAATAAAATAGGTTTACATTAATACCTTCTCAGTCTACTTCTGAAAGGTGGAAGCTGCATTTAAGCACCACCACATGTCTCTTCCTGCTGGCCAAGCTCCCAGCTCCAGGCTCCCCATGCTGTTGGGATCCAGACACAGCTGAAAAGGGACGGTCTGGTGGAGCTTTGGGGATGCTGGCAGGACACAGGAGCCAGTGAAGGGGGTGACTCAGACAGCTGTGACACATCTCAATCTCCTGTCATGCCTGAACCTGCCAGGTGCTCAACAGCCAAGGTTTTGTGCCTGCACCAGTCTTGCCTGTGCTGCACCATGCTTGGGTGAGAGCAGTGTGACCAGAATATTTGCTGGAGCAAGAGACCCCTGGCCACTGCTCTTTTTCCTCATCTTGCTATTGGTGTGCCATTCTCTGGTTATCTCATACCCTAAGCGTTTCCTGGTTGGGCTCATCCTCCCTGAGGCCACTGTGGGAGGACTGGGGGTTCCTTACCCAATGAAGGGGACAAAGGTGGTAAGGAGGTGTAGCGTGTCCTTCATGGACACCTGGCCACCTCCACCAGCTGTTACTATTATTTGTTTATGCACTTATTGGTACCCAGCTGCAGACTGGAAATGGGGTGGGGGCTCCAAGTGGACACTGGTGTGGAGGGGCTGCCAGAGCCCCCAGTCTCCAACACCACAACCAGCATCACCTAAGCAGGGAGACCCCCCTCTGAGCAGCTCCCAGCTTCCTAACCCTCCAAAATACTCTAACAGAGGTGCATGCAACTAGGGCTGTGTCAGCAACGTCGTGGTGGACATTGGAAATTGTCGCTGTGGCATCAGTGACTGATGACCCTGTGACACCAGCCATAAGGGGTCCATCCCTTCCCCACCACCCTGACCTGGTTGGTGGCCAGTCCCCAGCAGTGGGAACCCTCGCCTGTTGTGGCCAGGCCAGCATTCGCCTCCATGCGTCACTCTCTGAATTAATCATCAGCCTTATTCTGTGCTCAATTCCTCACTTAAAAAGATTTTTACACATTAAAAATTCACAGCACTAAATGATTGATGGCTAAGGCTCCCTGTACCCCAAGGAAGAGCTCAGGCTGTTCCAGCTTCACTTTGCACCAGGACTCCAGCATGTTCTTGTCCCCAGCCATCCCCAGTGCTGCACGGGGCATCATCTTGGGGAAAAAACCAGCATGGCAGTGACACCCGCCAAAACGGCACCATTAGCTCTGTAGAACTGCTGTTGGTTTGCAGAAGGTGTTTTAGGTGGTGGAGCATCTCCAGGGCCTGTTGTGGCCATCACCAGTGGTAACAAGACACTCTGCTCCTGTGTGGGGTCTTGGGAGGGTCTCAGGGCTGTTTGCCAGCCTGAACAGCACAGAGGAGGGCTGCAGGCTTGAGTGAGAGCTGCAATGGAGGCCTTCTGTTCTCTTCTTCCATGACTCCATCTCTCCGTATTATCCCAAGACATGGCAGGTGTTTGGGAACAGCCATTGAGGGGGTGCATAGGTCAGCAGGGGAGAGAAAAAACCTTTGTGCTGTGCCTTGTGGGCTCTTGTCTGTTCTGTCACCGCCCCCAGCAGTAACAAACACTTGCCCCCACTTCCCCAGAGCCTTGCTGCTTCCTGCCCCCAGCCAATGCCCACACCTCAGGCCCCTGACACCCTCCAGCACACACCCACAGCACCAACCTCCTAAACTCATCCCCTAAACACACTCCCTAAACCCACCCCCTAAACTCACCCCCTAAACCTATCCCCTAAACCCACCCTCTAAATTCATCCCTAAACCCATTCTCCTAAACCCATTCCCCTAAACCCATCCCATAAACTCATCCCTAAACTCATTCCCCTAAACCCATCCCATAAACTCATCCCAGGACCCCCACACCAGTTTCCGTGGCGGCAGCGCCCCCTGCCGGTCGGAGTGGGGCAGGCACGAGGGGACGCGGGGCTGGGATGGGGCTGGGACGGGACTTGGGGAGCGCAGCGCCGGAGCTGAGAGCTCGGGGTCACGGCCACCTTGTTACCCCCTCAGCCCACCACTCTATCATTCCATCACTCTGACAGTGCCTCGCCTTGCCACCCCCCACCTTGTCAACCTGTCACCCCATTACGGCTGCTCCCGCAGGCAGATGTGATTTGGACCCAAAGTTCCCCCAGACCCAGCCCCAGAGGTTCACTCTGGGCAGACCCCGACGGGCTGCCCACCTCAACAGCAAGCCTGGCATCTCCTTCTGCTGTCCCCCAGCCCCAGCTGTGTCGTGGTGCCCTGCTCCCAACCTCAGCCACCACTGCCTCCACTCTCCTCTGCCCGGTGGGTCCTGGGGTCCTTTGACCACCCTGCGGCATCACCCTCCTGTTCAGAGCTCGACAGGCTGCACCAGCCACAACCCAGGTGCTCAGCCGGGCTTTGGCTCACTGCTCCCTGGAATCCTCATGTGTCTGGAGGGACACTTCCTTCCACACTCCCCCCACACCCTGCTCGACCTCCACACCCAGGTGTTGGGTGGTGTTGCACCCCTCAAACAGACACCGACTCATTAACAACTGTTCCTCATTTCAGGTGTCTCTCCTTCTCTCAGAAGAGACGTGTCTGGAGCAGTGCCAGGGGGTTGGAGCAGCTCTTCTGTCACTCACAGTGCTTCAGATGTTCCCAGGTCCCAGTAGGGCCCCAGGTGCTCCCTGCCGCATGTCCCGCGGCTGGGGAGGGCCGGTGAATCATGCTGTTCCTCTTCTTTTCTTCCTCGACGGAGAAGATGCAGGTCCCACACGCCTGGCTGTTCCCCATGAGGCTGTCCCTGTCCCCGCTTTGTAGGTTAGCTCCGACCAGCTAGTTCATAGGTACCACCTACACTGTGCAGCATCTGCAAGAAAAAAACTCCCGTAGAACGAACACTTCCCAGCTTTCTCTCTGCTCGCTGGAAAAGAGCGAACCAGCTGGATGCTGGCACCGGCACAGCCTGGACACGCTGGGGCTTCTGGACAGAATCTAGCAGGAGGGAGCTCCTGGAAGTGGTGGCGACAGATCCACGCTTGGGGAGTGCGTTCCTGTCCTGCAGATGGAGTGTGAAGTTCCCAGTAGAGATCCGAGAACAGAAAGCAATGGCAGAAGTGCTGCCCGGCGGAGGATTCAGGCTGCGACCCGCCCCGGAGGCGGGCAGCGGGAAAGTCACTCTCCCTGGCTGCGCTCCACAGCGGCCAGCTCAAAGGCCCGATTGTCTGCCGGCAGCAGATGTTCCGCTTCGGGCGGCGGCACAGAGGGGCTTTTCTGCTCTTCTCAATGACAGATCTGTGCCATTGCCGTCGGGAAGGTTCCGCTGCGTCTCCCCGGCCCTTGCCAGATCCCCGGCAGCCGGGAACCTGCCGGCAGCGGGGCACCGGCCGGAGAAGGGCCCTCTGTGTGCCGGACATGAGTGGCCTTTCCCGAGTCCGCTGAAAATGTCAAAAGGGAATCGGACGCCGTAAGCCCGAGGGCTCTGCGGAGGGGAAGTGAAGCTGGGGCAGGGGGAATGGAGACCTGAAAACAGCTGGAAATAACTCCCCAGGGAAAAACTGAGTTGGGCTGTGCAGGGCAGAGGGGCATCTGCTGGGCAGGAAATTCCCTCTTTGTCCTAAGGACTCAGCTGGCATCTTTGCTGGGCGCTAGAGGGCAGAGAGCACAGAAGCAGAAGGGATTTAGGGGGTAGTTTGTGTTCAGGGTGTACAGCCAGCCCCATCCTGCTCTGCAGGGCGAAGGGTTGAGCTGGAAATCAGTGGGTGAAGCTGAGATCCTTGTCCCCACGCAGGCTAGTGTTCCTATCCCTACCAGGGGCTAGGGAATCTCAGGGCTGCTGGCCTGGGCAAGGGCATTTCCCGCCGAGGACAGGGCCACAGCTGGGACCCCACCCTGCTGCGGGACCGAGGTCACAGGAATTCACAGGGATGGGTGTCCCCCTTTCCAGGAGTCACCCCTTTTGGGGACAATCAGTTTGGGCACCTATATTCAAAACCCATTTCACAGCCTGCTGGCTACAGGAGGACATGAGGAGCCCCTAAAGGAAAATGGTAATTTTGAAGGTATATAGTATTTCAGCCAAGATCACGGATTTCCAAGGCAACTCAGGCTGCAAATCCTCCATGCACAGCATGATCCCAGTACCGGAATGTCTCAGATGCGGGAGCATCCCACTGATGGGTCTCACTGACCGTTGGGGTGCGTTTAGGCCCACGTAACAGCAGGACATGCCGCCGTTGGGGCAGGTCCCCCTGGTGCTGCCGGCAGGCCTGGCCTGTGGCCAAAGCAAACCCCAGCTGCGGACAGCCCACACGGCATTTCCCTCTTTCCCTCAGCACTGATAAGGCTGAGCTGCAATCACAGCCACAAAAAAAAGCTGTCCTGGCCTTCCCCGGGGTAGCCAGGTGCTGTGCCAAGCACATCAAGGATTGCCCAAGATAAAAGCCCACACCTGCTGTGCCACACAGGCACAAAATGTCACCTGTGGCCAGCTAGATCAGAGGGGACACGGGCTGGGAGACAGGGCACGAGAGCACCCTGCACCTGGACTAGGGCTGGTCTTGCAGGGCTGTGCTGGGGACAAGAGGATGCACTGGGTCACATACCTTAGTGGAACATAGCAGAAGGTGGCATGGAGCAGGAGGTCCCCAGGGAGAGGGTGTCATTGAGGCTGGTCTGTGTTTGATGCAGGTGACACAGCATAGCCCTAACCTGGCTCCAAGGGAGTCTCCAGGAGGTGATGGGTGGTGGGAAATGGCAAGGCAGGAAGCTTTTGGCAAGGAATCTGTGTGGTGTTTGTCCTGTGGTCAGGGTTTGGCTTCCCCCAGTGGCTTCAGCTTCCATGCAAGCTCCTTCCCCGCCAGCTCAGCTGGGTCTGAGCACCATGTGTACAACCACAGCTCCTCAGCGACCCTTCCCCAGGTCCCACACTGCTGGGGAAGCGGCTCCAGCTCCACTCCTGGGCTCCTTGTTTTGCTGCAGCATCTTAGGGAGGAAGAATCTGAGCATAAGAGGTGACAAGAGGAAGTGAGCTTTCTGTTCACTCCCAATCCTGCAGGCAGAAAACAAGGACATCCTGCTGGGATGGCTGGGCAGGGACGCTGTGCCTGTGGGGAGGGCAGTGTGCTGGGTTGGGATATTGCTGGTAGTAACACACTTTCCTACAGGGACTGGGCCAGACAGAGCCTCACAACTTTTGCCTCTGGTCCCACACCATGCCCAGCCTGGCCAGTTTGTTCAGGGGGCCATAGAGGGGGGTAGTGGAGCCAGGAGCCAAGCTCAGACAGGCTTGGTGGAGCTGGAGCAAGCAGAGATGAACTCAGACAGCCAAGAGATGGCTGGAATGCATCTGATCATCTGTTTCCCAGGTGTACCCTGAGCACACACTGCTCCTCCCTGCCATGGGCCACCACTGGCCAGTCTGGTCACCCAGGACTTCAGAGCCCACTGCCTCAGAAATGACCAAGGTGCTCAGGACTGCAAGATCCTGCTGCCCATGGAGGAGACCTGGATGCCCAGGGGTCAGGATCCCATTACCCAGGGAACAAACAGAGTCATCCAGAGCTGTGGCAAGTGGAATGGCTCGTGCTGCAGCACATGTGGCTCGCAGCCCTTTCCCACCAGCATCTACAGCAGCATTTCTCAGGGTCTCTCCATCCAGGAGCCATCTGAATAACACAGAATGACAGCAAATGCCTGCTCATAGCCCACCAAAAGCCTGGACAAGCTTTGTGTGTTTTCTCATGTGCCAACACCACCCAATTCCTGTGCTCTCTGCAAAGGGACAGGGATGCAGCCTGTTCTGTCAGTCTCCAGTCACCTCCAGTTCCTGGGGATCTGTTCCCAGCACACTGTGGAGAAGCACACAGCTGTGCTGGTGTGAGTCACAACACATGCACACAGGCATACACATTTCCTACTGCCCTGATGGGAAAAGAGGCACCATCAGATTCACAGTCCCAGTAGGGACTGGCAGAGAGAAAAGAATTGGGATTCACAGGGAAAGTAATTTTTGAGACCTTCTTCTGGACCAAAAAAGCTTTTTAATAAATTTGATTCTATGAAAACTCACCAACTCCTGGAGCTTTTTGTTCAGATGGACACTCTTATGAGGGTCAGGGCTGATTTCAATGGCTGTTGGGAAGGAACAGCTGTGTCAGACTGAAAAATAATGCCATGAAAGTCAGCAGAGCCCCAGACAGCTGAATAACAACACTCCACAACCAAGAAACCACTGAGTTTTTTTAGCAGAACTGCCCCCACAAGAGGAACAGAAGCCTGGCTAGCCCTCCCCACCCCTCCATGCAGGGTTATGGGAGAGATGCTGAATACAAGAGCTTGGTCCCATACTGTGGAAGCCCCTGGTCTTTACCTATAGCTTTTCCCAGACTGAGCATCTGTGCATCTTTCACCCACACAGGCACCAGTCCTAACACCCAGAACCTCACAGCTACACTTTGGTTAACATAGACCTTGGCACAGGTGTGGGTGAAGCCGCTGCCATTTGCCTCCAGACCTGGGTTCAGCTACAGCTGCTGGGCACCGCCAGCCTGGGCGGGCAGATGCCACAGGTCAGACCAGTCCTGGCTCAGCATCCCTGGTGTGGAGTGGGGTCACCACACTGGTCGCCAGCCGAGGCCTCAGAAGCACTTGGCTCCATGTGATCTGCTTCTGGGTGCAGATGGGATTTACGTGCGGTGTGAACACCAATCAGCTCAGGTGAGTTTTCTGGCCATGGCCTCATATTTAGCCCCATAGTTTTTGCAGAAAACAATGAATAATGGAAACAAGGGCTGTCCCTTGGGTTTGATTCTTCTCAGTGACCAGAACTTAAAGCCAGAGGAGTCTGATCCCTGCAGGGAACAATGCAATCCTGCTCGCTCAGAGGCTGCTGGTGAGTCTCAGCCTGCAAATACCTCTGAGCTGCCACAATTTCATGATCCAGCACCACATTCAGGCAGCCCCAAGGCTGCATTTCTTTGGTGGTGCTGTGTGGTTTGTAGTCTCCCCACTCTTCCACAGTTCAACCCCTGTGCTGGGTGTTATGTGGGGGTCTGGCACCCACAGAGCTGTGGTGACGTAACTTTCCCAAGCTCATGTGTCCTCATCCCCTCCTTTGCTGTTTCTTTCCCTTTGCAGGGAGGAAACTAGAATTGCTGCCTGGAGGTGGATGACATTTTCTTGGATGTCCAAGAGCAGGAGTGAGGGACCTGGACGTGGGCCCATCATGGAACTCTGAGCCAGGTTGCAGGGCGTGAGCTCCATAGCACAGGTGGGCACCACTGGGACTTGCCTCATCGCCCCAGACTTCACCTTTCCTGACCTGGACAGAGAAGATAAAGCTGCACGATGCAGAGGACCCAAGTGATTTCTTCTTTAAGCAGTCAGTGAATCAGCAAGAGCGGTGCAATTCAAGACCTGCTTTGGAGACCAATTGAGGGCATGAAATCACCAAGTTCATTACCACAGGATGCTGGGGAGGCCAAGTATGCAAATAGATTAGAGAGGGACAGGTCTGTCAGTGGAGGTAGAGACATTAGAGCTATTAAGGCACTTCCGTCCGGATGCAAACCCTTTCCCAGGAAGTCTCCAAACTGCCTGCCAGCAGCTGGGAAGGACGTCGGGAATCACATCTTGTTTCTCCTGCTCTTCCCGTGAGTAGTGTTACGGAAGAGCCAGATTCAGAAAAATAGCCGTGAAGTTCAGAGCTGTAAAGAACAGATAAAGAAGCAAAAGTCGTTGCTGAGGGTTTCAGCGCTGAAAGGGTGTGGAGCAGTTAGTGGGGGCAAGCTCTAAGGTGGGGTATGGTCGGGGTCCTTACTGGATGGAGGGAGAGCCCAGAGCTTGCGGCTCAGCGACCAGCACGGGAAGCAGGCGGGGAAGAAAGCTGGCAAGAAAAGGAGACAAACAGCCGCGGCTGGGACAGGGAGGGCTGCCAGGAACCCAGCGGGGCCAGGCCCGGGGAGCCCGGCCAGGGCCAGAGGCACAGTGCTCCCGGCCATGGGTGGGACGAGGGCAAGAGGTGCGGGGGGCGGCTGTGCTGGGGCAAGCACGGTGGTGCAGGGAGGTGGACCCCAGCCACCCACCGGGCCCCGGCCAGCAGCGGGGTTGAGCTCAGGGCAGAGGGTACCCCAGCATCGGGGTGATGTGGGCAGGGGATCTCCCTTTCTGCAAGGTGGGCATCCCCGATGTGAACAGATTAGGGAGAATCCCGTCCCCAGGGTGACGGAGTAGACGCACCCCATCCCCAGGGGTAATCACCTTGAAGTGACGAGGGTTGGGGACAACCCTCCCCCCAGGTGACAGGAACGGGGCACATCCCAACCCGGGCGGCCACGGGGACAGCGATATCCCCTCCCCACGTGGAGAGGGGGCTAGCGGGGATGCCGCGGGGCGAGCGGCCGGGGGCGGTACCCGTCCCGTCGGGCCCGGAGCCGGTCCCCGCCCGCCCCCGCCCCGCCCCGGCCGCTCCCGCTCCCGCCCGCTCTTGGCGCGGGGCTGTGGCGGGCAGCGCTGCCCGGCGCCGCGGAGCAGCCCGAGAGTCCCGGGCCCGGGGCTGTGTCCCGGCAGCAGCCCAGGACCCCGGCGGCACGGTGAGGGACGGCGGGGACCGGGCGGGACGGGACGGGCAGGCCTGCTGGTGGCGGGACGGGAGCTCGTCCCCATGGCGGCCCCCGCAGGGCCCCGCACCCGCCGCCGCCCGTGGCCCCGCGAAGGACCGCGCAGGAGCCCCTGCAGACGTGGCGGGACCGCGGCGGGATGGGGCGGCCCCGGCATCCGCGGCCCCGGCGACTCCGCCCGAGCGGCCCCGGCGGCGGGAGCGGGAGGGGAGCGGGGCCAGGGCCGGGCTGGAACTCCCTCGCCTCTGGCTGGCGGCGGCAGGGGGTCCCTGGGGTCCCCTGGGCTGGGGACGGGCTATCGCCCCGACGTGCGGATGCCTAGTGCTTGCTGGCTCCCCGGGGCGCTGGGGATCCCCCAGGAGTGCCTGGAATCCGTAAGATTGGGGATGCTGGTGGACTCCCAGAGAGCTCGGGAACTGCAGGGCTGAGGGTTCTGGGGACTCCCTGGGTTCCTGGGGACCTATTCGGGCTGAGTGTGCTGTGGGTTCCCCGGGTGGTGGGATATGGCACCCAGGCTGCTGCAGGCCGTTTTGGGGTGCTGAAGGGCACAGGGGTGCAGTGGGGTTTGGGGTGCTCCTGCGTGCACATGGAGAGCCTGCCATGGGGTTGTGCACGGTACTGTGTGTGTACCCCGGCTGTACCTGGGGTGCCCGGGTGTAAATTTAGTTTCATCTCTGAGCCTCTCCTCACAACAGGACAAGACCAGGCCGTCGCTGCTGCTGATGCCGTGTGTTGTCAGCAGCCCCTGTGTTGTCAGCAGTCGGGAGGGAATCGGGAGGTGTTGGTGGAAGGTGCTGGTGGGCAGCAGTGGTTGGTGAGGGTGCGAGGAAAGGGGTTGATATTCTGTAGTGAAACTGTAGGGAGCCTATAGCCCTATAGGTGTGAGGGGGCTGGTAGTGCTGATCCCCTTGTGGGTAAGTCTGTGTGTGGACTCTACACCTGCTGTGTGTGAGCTCAGGAAGGTCCCTGAGGGGCTGGAGCGGGTGCAGAGCCTGGGCAGCCCCTTTGGCCTCCCAGCCAGCTGGGCCATCAATGACAACAACTCCAGAAATAACAGTCCAACCCTGAAATTAGGCTATTGAGATGATTGAAGCATTTCCCTTTCTCTCCCTGGGTCAGTGTTGTGCACCTACCCACCTGGATCCAGCTCCTCCAGGAGCAGCTCCAGCATAGACAGTATGGCCAAGGTGGCCTGGGCAAATAGGCACAGCCCTCCCATACAGCCCCAGCATCAGGGAATGGGATCAGGAAGATGTCATGAGCCCTGGATACCTCCTGCTGAACCCTGCCACAGTGCTGGCAGGTAACATTGCAGGTGACAAGTACGTGTGACCGCTGGCGTGTGCAAGGAGCCCGAATCCTGGCAGGTTGCTGGCAGTGGAGGAAGCCATGCTTGCTCAGTGGTTTCCCTTTAACTTTGGAACAGCCTCAGTTCCAATCTTCAGGGCTTATCGCCTGTGCAGCTACGAGGGAAGCATGCCTGGCTGAGATAAATCAAGTTGTGCTGGCCAGGGCTGCTCTGGACTCTGTTCTTCTCACATTCCTCATGACCTCAGTATTTTGGCTCAGGAGGAGAGCCAGAGAGAACCCTCCCTGTGTCCAGCCCCAGCCCTGCTGGTGGAGCAGCTCAGGCTGCACTGTATCAGGTTGTTGAACAGGGTTGAGGCCTGCTACAGCTGTGCCCCTGGAGAGGCAAAGGGCCCAAAGGTCTTGACCTTTAGAAACAGCTCCACCAGACCTCTCTTCTGCCAGTCCAGGAGCTTGGGAACCCCAAGGGGAAATCATCCCATGAGGCCAGAGGTCCCAAGGTGCTGCCTGCAGCTGGGGCTAGGGCATGAGGACTGGGTAGTACCTGGGCTGTACCAAGGTGCCCAGCCTCCCGCATCCCTGACATGACTTCCTTGTAATTGAGCAGAGCAGCTCCAGTTTTGGCCCCAATCTTCCCATGTTGGCATTGGTACAACAGCACAAGGGGAAAATACAGGTGTGAGCCCAGGCCAAGCATAGCCCTACCTCCATGGGGGTGGTTGGGTGCCTGCGCATTCTCCTCCTCTTCCCCTCGCTGCCAGTCCTTTGCTTGTACCATCCTGCTATTCTGTTGAAACACCAGTGCTAGAAACAACACTTTCATTACTTCCAAAGAGAGATGGGATCACGTAAGGGCTCCCCCCAGGGGTCCATGTACCCAGCCCCTTCAACAGCCTTCACCAGTGCCCAAGGAAGCAGCTGAAGCTGCTGAAAATCAGCCTTTGGCACCAAAGTGACTGGTACAATTGGCCCCAGCAAGACTTCAGCCCAGGTGGAGGGCGGCTGCCTGAGTAGTGCCATGGTTGTGGCAGCCAGGTCCAGCTGGTGCTGACAGTGGCTGGGCCATGGGTGTGGGGACTCCACCTGCTGCACACTGGGACCATCTGCCCCCACTTGTCCAATCCAGCCCCATACCTCTTCCCCAGCCGGGGACAGTTTGCACAGCCTGAGGAGCCTGGGGGGAGTCTGCACCTTGAAGGAGGCTTTGAACATCATGGGGTCCCTGGGGCCACTTGGACATGGTTGGAAGCCGGCAGGTCCCATCACCTTTTTTGGAGCTGGGTGAAAACAGAAACTCCTGCCCTGGTCAAGCCTATCCTGTCAGACCAAAAGAAATGGGGTCCGGAAGCCGTGGGAGGATGTCCCCCACAGTTGGGATGCAGCTGCTGATGTTGGCTGAAGGGGCCATAGGAGGTGTCAGGTGACAAGTCGCCTGTCCTCAGCTCAGTGGAGGGACACCAGTGCAGTGCTGGTGCAAAGGGCATCTGTGCTGCTGGAGTGGTGTGGGAGGTCTCCAGGCCTCGGCAGAGGAGGCTTTTCCTGTCCCCAGGCAGGACAATACCCAGGCCGGGTTGCGGAAGGGAGCTGCCGGCCACTTCCCCCCCGAGGAAATGCACCCGCTGGCTCTGGCTCCTGTTGCTCTCTCTTCCTCTTTGATTTACAACGTGTGTGGAGCCCAGCGGGAAGTTTGTCCTGGCCCCAGCACTGTTTAATTACCTGCATCAAGGGCCATGCAGAGGGGCAAGCCAAACTCTTTCCAGGGTGGGAGGGATAAGATGAGGTGGGGGATGTATGGACCCTTGTGGGCATGAAGCCAGCAGTTTGGGAATGCTGGGTGCCAGCAGTTTGGGAATGCTGGATGCCAGCATGGAGCCAGGATGTTCCCAGGGGAGGTGGAATGGGTGCCCACTCGAAGGTGGGATGATTCTGAGGGAGGTGGAATTTGGGATATGCATTAGCTGTGGGTGCGTTGGCAGAGGAGTAGGAGCACCCCAGAATCCATCCTGGTGACTAGTGGGAAGTGTTTTATCTCTGCCCAGTTGGACTCAGCCCCCAACCCTGTGCACTGGGCTGGGGGTGGGAGGTCGCTGTGGTGCTCAGCCCGAGCCTGGTCTGGCACTGCCACAGCTGCTGTGCTGGCCCCAGGGGCTCAGGGCAAGCTGAGGGCTGGCAGCTGCAGCGCCGGGACTGGGGAGTGGCTGCATCATCGGTGTGAGGAGCGGATATGGGTGTTTCTGTGCAGCCAAGGCCAGACCCTGTGCTGTTCCCTGGGCAGCGCTGAGCCTCAGCTTCCCTGAGGGCTGTGCCCAAGCCACCATTCCTCTGTGGCATTTCTCTTCCCCTGTTTTTTTCTGAAAATAGCTTAGTGCCAAATGCTTTGCCCACCAACAGCTGCTCAGCCCCATGGCCACCTGTGTCCCATGGACAGAGCTATCAGAGAACCCTGATGTCATGCACAGCAGCACTGGGTCCTCCCAAGCTGCTCTTGTGCCATTCTGCTCCTTCCAGGAGCACTTCACACCTGGGCCCCAGCATGCAGATGCTGCCAGATGTTGCAGCAGGTCCCAGCTCAGTGCTCACAGCTGATGGCACCCCCAGCCGTGAGCTCACTTCTGGACCATAGCTGTATCCTGTTGGCTCTCCTCCAGTGTGTCCATGCCTGGCTGCTGGAGAAGCCAGGCTTCCATTTCATTCTCCTCTGCCTTATCCCACATTATGGACAGGGAAAAGCAGTCAGGTCCCCGGAGGCCTTGGCACCCTGGGTGGCGAGAGTGGGCATCACACCCAGCACTGAGAGGTGCTGGCAGCTCCCTGCAGTCATGTGGCTTTGCCAAAGCATCGGTTTCCTTCATCCAAAGTAAACTTCACACTGAGTATTGCACCTATATACGTTTCAGCTTCTTTTTTTTCCTGGCCTGCTCCCACTGTATGGCCAAGCTCCAACTCGTGATCCTTAGGGCTGGCGGCAGGGCCATCCCAGCAGAGCTGTGGAGCATTCCTTAAATGCACGAACACAGGCAGCACCATGCTCGCCTGGCCACTGCCTCCAGTGTCAGCCCTAGGCTGGGGGAGGCCAGGGGACCTGACAGATGGTGGGGTCAGCCACAGTGGGGGTCAAGGCTGTGGGGCTGCCTGGGGCTCACTAGCCCTGGAGTCACATGGTTTGGCTGGACATGGTCTTGTTGTTGCAGGTTCATGGTCCTCTGGTCAGCAGCATTCCGGAAAGAAGATGGCTCAGCCAGCACCCCTGAACCAGAACCTCCCAGGTAAAGACACCAGGGTTGTCACTAGGTAGTGACAGTGGAAGAAGTGCAAGGTGGGTTGCAGGGCTGAGCTGTCCCGTCCCATCCCAGTGGAGTTCCTCACTCCACCAGCAACCCTGACATGGGCTGGGTGCCCTGTGATACCCTATGGTGCCAAGGGTGCTGGAGACAAGCACATTGCACATCATGATGGAGAGGGGCCTGCAGGCTGTAAATTCCAGTATAACCCAGTTGGAAAAACCATCCTGTCTCCACCAGGTCCCTGCCTAACCATCCCTGCTCCTCTTGCAGATCTTGGGGGCCCGTTCTTGTATCGGGACCAGGATGATGGAGAGAAGAGCTCGTATTCCGTGGAAACACCTTATGGTTTCCTGCTGGATCTTGATTTCTTGAAATATGTGGATGATATTGAAAGTGGCCAAACACTCAAGAAAGTGCCACTGCCTCGCAGGGTGAAAGGGTCCCGTCCACTGCCCAGCACCCTGCGCAGCCCCAGCAGCCACACCAGCGCCTGGACTTCCACTGAGTCCCTCACCTCCACAGCCAGCGAGGAGGGCAGGACTGTGCTGCTGCTGTCTCCGCACAGCCAAGCGCCCCTGGAGCCTGCGAGCAAGCCAACCTCCCACCCCATCTCACCACCAACAGTACGGCTGCTCCCACCTCCCACCCGCAAGTGCCTCATGCCAAACCCACGGGTGGAGAAGACCTTGCTGGAGACGAGCAGGAGGCTGGAGCAGGAGCAGGGCCGTTTGCAGGGTATTGGCGGCCCCTCCCACAGTGGCCTGCCAAGTGCCCTGGGCCAGCCACCGCACTGGGTCCCAGTGGGCACCGAGGGCCAGGCGGGCTGGGGCCGGGTGAGCCCTGGCAGCTCGGGGCGTAGCACTCCGGCTGCAGGGCTCAGCACAGCCCCACTGCAGCACGTGAGGGAGCAGATGGCTGCAGCCCTGCGTCAGCTCCGGGACTTGGAGGAGCAGGTGAAAGCCATCCCACTCCTGGAGATGCAGATCTGTGAGTTGAAGAGGGAGAAAGCAAAGTTGCTGGAGAAGCTGTCGGCAGAGCCTGGCGAGGCATTGTATCACCCCTCTGGCTCTGAGGGAGACGCAGGGGGTGAGGAGGTGCCCCGCACAGGCCCAGAGAGTGAAGCAGAGCCAGTGAAGGGGCGAACAAGCAAAATTGCGGAGCTGAGGAAGTTGACAGAGAAGCTGGCCGTGCCAGAGCGGAACGTCAGGGCTTGGCCGAGCAAGAGCCCCAGGGTGGCTGAGAGGCCACGCCGCTCTGTGGCAGTCGGTGAGGACCGGGCCATGACAGATGCTGTCTTCTACTACCGGTCACAGCAGGAGAGTGGGGACGTGCCAGACAGCGGCTCACGGGGACGCAGGGATGTGGCCGTCTGGGTGCTGGAGTCCTCACTGGGGCTGGCCACTGAGGCGGAGCGGGAGCTGGAGCTGCTGCAGCAGACGGTGGGGCATCAGAAGGAGGTGATCACCCTGATGGAAGGGCACCTGCAGGAGGCCACTCGGGAGCTGGAGGAGCTACGGCTGGAGGTGTGTGCCCGCCGGCCCCGTGGGCAGGTGGACAAGGAGGTGATGGCCAAGCCACAGGTGGCCGAGGCACTGGTGGAGGCTGTGGTAGTAACACAGAGCCAGGCAGCTGGTGACCCTCCAAAGACGGCAGAGGCAGGTGTGGAGTGCTGCCCCTCAACCTCCTGCATCGCCGTGGGCTGCCATCCCGACAGGCAGGACGTGGCAGTTGGACCCGATTCAGCTGCCAGCTGCGATGACAAGGGCAGCCAGACAGATGTGGGCAGCATTGTCCTGGCAGGAGAGGAGAAGGAGCCTGGTGCAGGCAAGGTGATGGAGCCTGGCCTGCATGATGGCCTGAGCAGCCCCTCAGCGCCGGCTGCAGGAGCAATGGGGAGGATGTGCCCAGACAGCCAAGGCCCTGGGGCAGCTGTGCTGGAGATGACACACAGCAACTGGGACCCATCCCCAGCGCAGGACAGTGGAGCTGCCCTAAACCCTGTGGCCGGTGAGTGTCCCCACGGATAATGCCAGGGTCTGGGTTGGAACATTCCTGCAGGAAGGGAGAGGATGGCCTTGTTGGGGACAATGCCTGCAGCACCAATGCTACCTGTGGTCGAGCAGTTGCCCATTTCCTTTCTATGCCTGCCCAGGGGTCTAGTGGGTTTAGGGTGCTTGACTAGCCACAGGAAGAGACTGTTTACAAGAGCATGTAGTGACAGGACAAGAGGGAGTGGTTTCAAAATGACAGTAGGTTTAGATTAAATATTAGGAAAAATTCTTTACTGTGGTGATGCCCTGGCACAGGTTACCTGGAGAAGTTGTGGATGCCCCATCCCTGGAAGTGTTTAAGGCCAGGTTGGATGGAGCTCTGAGCAACCTCGTCTAGTGGAAGGTGTTCCTGATCATGGCAGTGGAGTTAAAATGAGATGATCTTTAAGGTCTTCTCTAACTCAGACCTAAAATTCTATGATTATTGCTCACTGGCCCTTGACATTCATCTCTTTCCCTGTAGGAGCCCTGAAGTCCATCATGAAGAAGCGGGATGGTCCTCCCCGAAGGGAGGCAGAGGGCAGCAAGAAGAGCCTGCAGTTTGTGGGCGTGCTGAATGGGGAGTACGTGCAGAGGGGCCCCTGCCACCCCCATGAGCCAATCCTAGTCCCCTGTATCCTTGTCCTGGGCTGAGGCCAGTGGCCAGGCCAGAAGGGGGCCAAACAGGTGCTATGTTGCCATTGAGCATCCTCCCTCTGTGCAGGTATGAGAGCACATCCAGTGAGGAGGAGGAAGAAGGTAACAGCTCCTCTGAGAAGGCTTCAGCTGACAGCTCCAACAGTTCAGAGCAGGGAGACACCGAAACGTCAGAGGAGGAGGCAGGGGAAAGCACGTGTGAGCCCAGACTGGAGTGCAAGGGGGCTGATGTGACCCTGCTGGAGCCCCCCGAGGTGAAGGAAAAGTAAGTGCCATTAGAGAAGGCTCCCTGCTCCCTGGGCCTGCACAGCTGGGAGCCATGGCACTGGCCCTGCCAGCTCAGGGCATCTGCCCCAGTTTCAGTGCCACCAGTGGGAAAAACCCATTCAGCTCCTACAGGGACAATTCATCAGGAAACAATCCTTCCAATTTCTTGAGTCTGCTAAGGAAAGGATGAGAGGCCCCATATGCCTCTTTGCTGCAGAAGATAGTTTAGAGGGGGACAAAAAACCCAACAGCCTTCAATAGCATTTTTCAACAAAAGGAAAAAATGTGGCCTAAGAATGGGTGAATCGTGCTCAAGCACATCCATATAAGGCTCCATTCTGTGGCAGTTTGCAGAGGCTGAAACAGCCAGGCTGGAGGTTGCACTCTGGGAACTGCAGAGAGTTGCAGGCACTGGGGAGCTCACAGATTTGGTGGGGTGATGCAGCTCCACACTGCGGACATCCTCATGCTCTCCACAGGTTCGAGCTGAACCCCAGGATGAGGGAGGCCTGCCTCATTGTTAAGACCCACCTGGGCCACCCTGGTGCTGCCAAGAGCAAAGAGGTGGTGAGTGGAACACTGGGATGGGTTGGCTTGCCCAGCCCCTGCCTACATCCCCCAGAGCTGGTCCTACTCAGAGAGAAGCCAGCAAAGCCCGGCTCAACAGCTTCCCCCAATATAAAGCCCTTTGCTCCAGAGTTTATCCCAGAAACCCCAAAACCCATGTGGACTCAGGCCATGCCCAGCATGGGTTTGGTCAGTTCAGGGTCCTGCCTTCACCCACCCCTGCTGGAGCAGAGATTCTGCTCCCCGCCACCTGGGCTGGCAGCAGGGGGTGGGTGCCAGGGTGTGAGGCCATGGAGAGGCTTAGACGGAGCTCAGCCCTTCTCTGCCCACAGCTCGCCAGCAGCAGCCTGGTCCTTCAGGAGTGGTTCCGTCTGTCCAGCCAAAAGTCGTCCATCCCTGACATGGTTGCCAACCACCTCCTGGCCTTTTCCGAGGTCTCACCAGCTCTCCTGGCCCACGTGGTGAACCTGGCAGACGGAAATGGCAACACGGCCCTGCACTACAGTGTCTCTCACTCCAACTTCCACATCGTGTGGCTGCTGTTGGATACGGGTCAGTGCCTCCCAGGCCCAGAAACATCCCCTGGCCACCGTCCCACTGTACCCCAGGTCATGTCCTAGCCATGTGAGCACAGGGGGAAGGCATTGGCAGCAGAGGGGCAAGGAAAGCTGCCCTGGGCTGTGTCTGTTCATAGATACAGGGGTCACAAGGCACCCCAGTCCGTTTGGGAGCCCAGATTTTGTTGGGGAGATCCATCAGCAGTTCTCTGCCTATGGGATGGCTCACAGCATCCTGGGCAGGACTGTGAGGTGGAGCCAGGCACATGGCTTGGTCCATGTCTCCCACCAGCCCTGCAGCACCCTCTGCCCACCCCCACAGGGATCTGTAACGTGGACCACCAGAACAAAGCTGGGTACACTGCCCTCATGCTGGCAGCACTGGCAGCCGTTGAGCAGGAGGAGGACATGAATGTGGTTAGGAGGCTCTTCAGCATGGGCAACGTCAACGCCAAGGCCAGCCAGGTTGGTGTGGTCTGAGGGCCACCACATCTCAACCTTCCCACCCCCAGGAAGATGCCAGGGCCACGTTCAGCTCTTTCAAGGGCAGGACAATGGCTCCAAAACCTGGAGGCATCGGTGCATGAGGAGGGTATCACCTTAGCAGCTCCTCCTACCTGGCAGCAGGGCTGTCTCAGCAGCAGTGCAGGGACAAGAGGGTAGCGCAGCGGGGGCAGGGGTGGCCTGGCAGTGTCCCTTCCTTTCAGGCTGGCCAGACGGCGCTGATGTTGGCTGTCAGCCATGGCCGGCAGGAGATGGTGGAAGCCCTGCTTGCCTGCGGGGCTGACGTGAACCTGCAGGATGAGGAGGGCTCAACCGCGCTGATGTGTGCTTGCGAGCATGGCCGCCTGGAGACCGTGAAGCTGCTGCTGGCTCAACCCACCTGCAACGTCTCCATCGTGGACAGTGTAAGGTTCTGCCACCGGGCCTGGGCAGCCCACACTATGTCCTGTCCCCAAATCCCTTTCTGCATGCTCTCCCTTACTTTCTAGGATGGTAACAATGCTGTTGCCATCGCACTGGAGGCCGGTCACAGCGACATCGCCACGCTCCTCTACGCCCACCTCAACGGCACGAAGGCGCAGGCCCCTGTGAGTACCACACCATTCCCCATGGGAGGGGAAGGGGCGCTAACACAGATGAGTGTCTCCAGGAAGAGGCTGCAGGAGCAAGAGCAGAGCACTTCAGGTGCCATGTGCTCAGAACAGCCCTGCTGGCCCTGATCAGAAGTCGCTAGAGGGGTCTCTGGTGACTACTCTCTTTGCTGCAGGGGACTTCACTGACAGCCACAAAAAGCCCTGGGAGTCCAAAGAAACCAAATTAGAGTGACCTTGGGATGCAGCCCAGAGCTACCAACAGCACTGGGCTGTGATTCACATTCCCTCACCTGCCACCCCTGTGCTGAACTGCTCTCTACAGCTTTAGTCCCAGCACAAGCACCATCCCTTGGCCTTTCTCGCCCATCTCCTCCATTGGATGCAACCCACAGGCGGCCACCTCACCACCAAGTGACCGGAGCCAAGTGACCTTGGGGCAGAACGTGCAGGGAGCAGAAGCCACCCCATCCTCTCTGCTCTCTGCCACAAACACCAGAGCTGCACCACGTCTGAGCTCTATCCTAGAACAGCAGAGAACCAACCCAGCAGAAATAGCAGCTGGTTTGTGCTCTCTGGCAGCTCCAAGAAGGCAGCAGTGCCAGTGACATGGAGCCAGAGAGCAAGTGATGGGTCCTGACCCCAGCAGGGACGTGGTGCTCTGCAGGCACACCCTGTGCAACAATGGGAGAGGGAATGCTGCCTTGGACAGGGGCTATTTCCAGACTCAAATACTTGCCTTTCTTTTCTGACATTTCCTCTCCTAGCTGAAATCTGATTTTTTTTTCTCTTTTCTAGCACATACATACAAAGCAAAAAAAAATCAGATNNNAAAAAAAAAAAAAAAAGTGTGTGGCTTGGCCAAAGGATGAAGTTCAACATGAAATCACTAGGGATTTGATTTACTTAATGGGAACAAAACCTCTGAGCAGCTGGCGTTGCAGCCAAGTGACAAAAGGGGCTGAGGGCCAAGAATGCATTTGGGGACTAAACCTGCCTTATAACTCACAAAGGGAGCAGGTCCTTCTCCCAAAGAAGAGAGACTAATTACCTCCTAAACATTTCCCCAACTAGCCAGTCCCCCAGACTGTGCAGACAGCCAGAGCTCACAGCCAAGTCCCTCTCTGCCCACTTTCCATCCCAAAAGGGAGAACAGCACCAGGAAAAGCACAGGGGCTAGAAGAGCTCAGAGCACACAGGTAGAGCCTGCAAAGGGGAACAAGTATGTCAGAGAACACGTGTCAGTGCAAGTGTGTGAACACTGTGTAGTGTGGGAACAGGGTGAGGACAAAGATCAGCAGGAAAAAGGGTTTTGCATGGGAAGGCAGCTGTGTTCTGAGCCCTTCACAAATGTAATGTGTTGTGCCCCCCATTCCTGATTCTTGGCCCAGCTTCACCACTTCTGCCCGTGCTCTGAGCCGGGGAACCCCACAACCCTCCCCAGAAATTTGCTCTCAGCTTTGCACTGGAGTTAATATACAGCACTCACTGCCACTCCCCAATACACTACTCTGTTTACTGGTATTTTAACACTGATGATTATTTTTAAGATATAAATAAAATTTAAGGTTATTTTGAAATATTACAGTGGCATCTACAGTCTCCTGCCTTCTTGTCCGGCTTGTAACAAATCCTGGAAGAGCTGCAGCAGAGGCACAGCCTGGCACAGCCTCCAACCTGAGCAGGTCACCCCACATTCCAAGTCATTCACTGCAAGTTTATGCGCTGGCTACATCTCTCAGTCTGGTTTCTTCCTGCTGATGTGTACCAGGCAGCTGCAGGGGTGTCTTTGCCCATTTAATTTTGCAGGACCAGCTGCAGCCCTGCACCACCCCTGGTTCTCTGTGGTGCCGATATTACACTGCATCATTAAAGGGCAGTCAGCAGACCAAGTGTGGGGATGCAAACTGCCTCCCTCCTCAGGTGGACAGGGACCAGGCTGACCCCACGGGGATAGTCCAGAAGAGATACAGCTCTCTAAGCCACTCTGTCCCAGTCACCCAGCACTCAGGACTGGCAGGGGCCAGAGCAAACACTCGGGTCACGAATGAAGCTGTGAGAGAATAAAGAGCAGCCACAGAATTGAACTCTGAGGGGACTTCTGGCACACTTGACCAGTTCTGAGCTCCACTGCATCACATGAGCCAGGGAGCGCAGCCTTGTACTAGTTCTCTGAAACTGAAACACCCAAAGAATTACAAATTACATCAAACAACAGCACAAACACAAGGGCTTTCTCCATGGCACAAACTCCTCACCTCATATTGCCCATGAGCTGCCCAGGGCACAACTAAAACTGGCAGAAACGACAAATCCCACAGACACTCTAACATCAGCCCTACAACAACCCTCAGTGTTGCTCCAGTTTGACATTTTGCACATCTGTCCCAGCAGTGCTCTGCTCAGTTTTAGGGCACCCAAATCCTCAGTCACACCTGCCACTGAACTGCCTCAGTCAAACTCAGGACATTGTAAACAAAAACCACACCCATCAGAGACCATACATAAGAGGCTGCAGATCTGTCTGCCGAAACACACCACAAACCTGGACCACTCTATAAGCAGTTAAAAATGCCATTCCTTAAAAACTTCCCCTTAAAATGCAAGTTTTAAGGCTCATTCTAAATTTTTCAGCCCTACTTTTGATTTATGTAATATCCTAAAACAACACATCTTGCTAACTGATCTCGTGGTGGAAGGGAAAGCCAAAGAAAGTGAGATGGAAAAGTCACTAAATCAAAGAGGAGTGAGAAGCACTTGCTCTCTGTGGGTGACTGCCAGGAAGGATAGCAAATAGGTGTATTTATGGCAGCATTCACTGAGCAGTTTACTGAGAACAGACAGAAGCAGCAGGCTATTGCTTTGAAAGCTGGTACCAAGTTTGACTTTCAACTTGTGATTTAATTCCACTGAGGTCCTGTAAGTTTCCAGTGTCACTTCACTATCACATACGGAAAATCACTTACCAGGAAGGTCAGAATTAAGGCTACTGTAATCAAAACAGAATTATTTTTGTTAGACAAGTCAGTAAAGATGCAATAACACAGTGATACTACAATGAAGACACTACATGTAGCCTCAGTAACAAGCAGGGCATATTGCTACTGAACCCGAGGAAAGCGGCAGGTGCTCACATGTGAGACAAACCAGAGGTGTCAGGCGGCAATCGATGAGTGAAACCCGGGCAAGGAGATACTGGAAAAAACCTTTATTACAGTGACACGGCCGTCACGCTCCTCCCCACCCGCGCCCCACGGCCGAACGATCTGCGTCAGGCTCCATTCCCCGACAGACGATCCGGCAGCAGGGGCGACCCCGGTCCCGCTCAGCGCAGCCGCCGGGCCTCGCGCTCTGACTCCAGCAGGGTGAGAACGTCGCCCTCGCGCACCGGCCCCTTCACGTTGCGGATGATGGAGCGGCTCGTGTCGTCCATGAACTCCACGCGCACCTGCGAAGCGGGACGGACCGCGTCAGCCTGGCCGGGCCCGGCCCGGCCCGCGGTACCGCGCCCGCCCAGTTTGGGCCGCTCACCTGAGTGCACTGCCCCTGAGAGCCGGTTCGGCCCAGCACCTTGGTAACCTGCGGGCACAGAGTGGAGGGTCAGTACAGTGCCGCACAGCCCAGCCCGGCCCCCCCAGCCCCCCATACCAACCCTGGCCAGCTTGATAGGCTGCACGCGGCTCGTGTCCATGGCGGCTCCGGGGCGCGGAAAGGGGCGGGCACCCCCGGCATCATCCTATATAGCTCCAAGTCTCGCGAGACCCAACGTTCCGCGCGCGCGCTCCCGGCGTCCCCCGCGCCCCTGCCCTTCACCGCGGCCAAGATGGCGACGGCAACTACTCTGATCCAGCGGCTCCGCAACTTCCTGGCGGGGGTAAGAACAGCGCCGGGTTCGAGGCTCGTCTGCCCCGGGGGATGGTGCGCTGCGCCCCAGGCTCCGCGGAGCCTCCGGCGCAGGGCGGCAGCCCTGCCTGAGCTGCTCTGGCCTTGCCTTGCAGCGGGATCTCCAGGCGAAGCTGCAGCTGCGCTACGAGGAGATCGCTAAGAGGTGCCGGGGCCGGGCCGGGCCGGGCGGCGGGTGTGGCGCTGAGCCGTCTCCATCCCGGCACCGCGGCTGACGCTCGGGTCGTTCTCTGCCTAGGACCCAGCCGCCGCCGCGGCTCCCGGTGGGCCCCAGCCACAAATTCGCCGATAACTATTACTGCAGCCGGGACGGGCGCCGGGAGTCGCTGCCGCCCGTGGTGGTGATGGCGTCGCAGAGAACCCTGCCCGCGGGGGCACAGGCCGGCAGGTAGGTCTGGCGCGGGCGGTGCTGCGCCGCTCTCGTTGCGGAGCAAGGTCAGCCCTGTTCCTGATGTGTACCAGGAACAACGAAAGGGCCCAGCGGCAGTGGGGAGTTACCCAGATTGGCAGAAGAGTGGAACTGATTATTTGGGTCTATATTTCCTTGCAAATAAGTGAGGTGGGAGAAGTTCCTTTACTCTGCTTTGGTGAGACTCCACCTGGAGCATCTCTGTTCAGCTCTAGGATCTCCAAAAAAGGACCTGTTGCAGTGAGTCCAGAGGAAGCCACAGAGATGCTTCAAGGGCTGGAGCCCCTCTACTGTGGAGGCAGGCTGGGAGAGCTGGGGGTGTTCACCTGGAGAAGGCTCTGGGGAGACCTCAGAGCCCCTTCCAGTGCCTAAAGGGGCTCCAGGAGCGCTGGAGAGGGACTTGGGACAAGGACTGGGAGGGACAGGACAAGGGGGTGGCTTCCCACTGCCAGAGGGCATGAATAGATGGGATATTGGGAGGAAATTCTTGGCCGTGAGGGTGGTGAAACTCTGCCACAGGTTTCTCAGAGCAGCATCCCTGGGAGGTGTTCAAGGTTGAAGAGGGTTTGGAGCCACCTGGGGTAGTGGAAGGTGTCCCTGCCCATGGCTGGGGCTAGAACGAGGTGGACTTTAAAGTCCCACCCAATTCAAACCATTCTGGGACTCTGATTAACAAACACCTCCAGCACTACTTTGCATCCTGGACTTCTGATGAAATTCAAGTGTGATTCCCAGAGTGTTGCTAAAGCCTCTTCTCACTCTTCCTTTCTCTACCCCAGTTCAGGTGCTGCGGTGACAACAGGGAAGAAACCAGTGACCCCAGGACCACCATTTAGGAAGTGGGAAATTTCCAAGGACGAGCCCTACTTGTAAGCCAGGAGTGAGCTGAGGCTGTATGATCGGCACAGGTGGTTCCAGGGCAGCTCTGATAGGGAGGTTGTGCTGGATGTGGTTTCAGACTGCTGGAGGGAGCCGATGTCTGATTAATAAATGTATATAAAGCTGTTACTACCCCCCCATTTTGTCTATGGTATTTGATTTCTTCAAGTTACTGCTGTTTAATACCAGTGTATTTCATTGATTAGAATATTGACACAGCACAGGCACATTTGTGAGCTGTAGTCAGTCAATGAAGGGCAAAGCTGAGTAAAGCACAGCCTCGCTCACAGGGCTCCCCCTGTGCCCAGGCTCTGCGAGAAAAGTTCAGCAGCCTGGGGCACTCCCCCCATCACCAGTGTCACTGTCCTGCTGTGACCGCACCCTGCTCGGTACAGCAGAGCGCTGTGCAGCCCCTCCCCAGGGACAGCAGGTCACTGCCGACCGCGGTGCTGATGAATTTCCAGGATACTGCGCGAGAGCCCGGCTGCTCCTGGAGCTGGGAAGACGCTCAGCCGGCCCTGCCGCTGCTGTTGCCGACAGCGCCGCTCGGGCTGAACCGCCGCTCCCCCGATCACGGGATGCCGCTCTGGGGCGCCGCGCCGAAGCGCACGGGAGGTGGGCGGGGCCTCCTCAAGGTCCCGCCCCCGCGAGCACCCCATTTGGTGGAGGTCGGGCTTAAGCGCACGCGCTTTTCCTGCGCGCTCGGCGTTTGTAGCGGCGCGGCGACCCCAGCGAGTCCCTCCGGTGCAGGCCCGCGGCATGGCTGGGCCGCGACTGCTGCCGCTGGAGCTCCCGGTGCTGCTGCCGCTGGTGCTGGCGATTGTGCCGCTCTCGCCAGGCGACGGTGAGTTGGGGGAGCGGCCGAGCGGGCGGTGCCTATTGGTTCCCCGCGCACGCCCTTCGCTCTCATTGGCTGGAGCCCTCGTGCACCCCGCGCGCGGGACCCCCTCGTTGCGGGGCGCGGGGGGGGGCTCTCCCCTCTGGGCTGCCCGGCCTCCTCTCACACGCCCGTCCCCCGCAGCCGCCCCGCACCACTGCCGCCCGGACCAGTTCCAGTGCGCGCCCGGCGCCGCCTGCTTCCCTCAGGACTGGCTCTGTGACGGCCACCCCGACTGTGAGGACGACGGGGACGAGTGGGGCTGCGGGACCGCGACCGCTGCGGAGCCGAGTACCGGCGACCCGGCGGTGACCCCGCCGAGGAGCTCGGCAGTGCTGCCGTCCGGCAGCGCAGGTATGGGGGTGTGGGCGGGGGCGGCAAGCCGGACCGAAGCCTTTGTTCCCCGCCATCTCCGGCCCATCCGAAACAGCTGCGGTCACCGCGGGTCACTGTGGGTGGAGGAAGCGCTATAGGGGACCCGCACCTTCAGCTTCCTCTGGTGGGGACGGCGATTACACCTCCCAGTGCTCCCTTGGGAAGGGCTTTTATAGTACTTCCTTCCTTCTTCCAGAACATACAACTTCAGAACACTGGAATCTCTCCACCTCCCGAACTCCTGATCTCTGGGGAAGGGGCAGGCTGAAGGGAAGAGGATGAGGAGGAAGTTCTGGGCCATCAGGGCTGACCAAGGGCTGCAGACAGTGTCTGGGCTTGTGTCCAGCTGTATCTGCACCCCAGTACTGTCAGTACCAGAGCTACTCGGCTCTAGAGCATCCTTTGCCAGACCCATTGGCTGTCTGGGGTGCTTGGGAGGGCACTTCTGGCTTCCTTCCCCCCGGGGGTTTCTGAGGGTGTGGAGAGGAGGGGAATTACTGCAGATGTGAGAGACTGGGTTTGGGTTTGATGCCTGCATCTGTTCAATTGGCAGGTGAGGTGAAGAGCTGCAGTTTGGTTTTAGCTGTGGCTTCTCAGTGCCATGAGGACAGGCTGGGATGCTGCAGTTCCAGCTCCAGCTCCAGCTTGGAAATCTTCCACTTTTCCCTGTTATGCATTTCCAGTAGGACTTTTTTCCTCCAGTGTGGGTTTAATCATAGTAGCAGCAGATAAGGTATTGCTTAAATTGGAAAAGCCTCTTGGTGCTCTTGAGGTGAGCTCAGAACTCAGCCAGGTGAGGATTGAAGACTACTTTGAGTGCTGACCGTAAGGTGAGTTGCAAGCCTCATGGACTTGTTTCTCTTTCCTCATAGAGCCTTCAGCTACACCTGAGCCTGAGGTCTCTGTGCCGTCGGGGAGTCAAGGTTACTCATGGATCTTGATTGTTGCAGGTATGTGAGACTCAAGAGTGCTGCACATGGTCTTGGACCGATCTCCCTTGGGCTATAAATTGAGTATCCTGATGGGGTCAATTAGAGACCTGTATCAGTAGCTACTCTTGGTGGGCTGGGAGGGCTAAGGGAGGCCTGACACCACAGCTTCATTATTGCTCTGCTTTGAGTGTGTTGTGTCCTTGGAAAGGCCGTTCCATGCAATCTGGTGCTAGCTCGCCTCCTCTCTGTCTGTCCCTTGCCCTCAAGGGACACTGCTCATCTCTGGTTGTTGGCTCATGGTGTTGAGCAACAGAGCTGTCCCAAGACCAGGCCAGTGAGTGGGTCTCTGCTTGTGCACTCTCCTCTCCAGAGCTCCTGATCATCCTGGTAGCTGCAGGTTCTGTTGCTGCGTGGGGTATGTCCAAAGCGAAATGCAGACCTGACACCTTCAATCTTGAAAAAGCATCCAGGGAACAGCTGATGGCTGACAAGAGCCAGAAAGGCTCCTTACCCTGAAGGGTAAGTGTTTTGCTGTGCTCCATGTGCCTGAGGGAGAAATTCCTTCTTGCCCTGTGTTTCTGGCTTCTAGAGCTTTTCCCTTTGGGGGTGGGTTTTCCCAGCTTCCCTGATGCTTGCCAACCAGGTGCATGGAGTTTTAGTCTGCCCTGCAGAAGCAGAACTCTCCCCTTTTCTCCCTGCTGCCAAGGACATGGAGCAGTCCTGCTGAGATACTGATCATCTCGTGTGGGATTTTTTCCTCCACTTTGCATAAATTGAAGTCAAACTAGATTTCTTCCCAAAGGACTGTCAATAACCAGGTGTTCTTCTGGCTTTGTAACAGGGATCCTTATCCCAAGGTGATACGGTGGGACTACCCTGGTCTGTCTCCTGCTCAGCACAGAGCCTGACTGAATTGGACATCAGCTCTCAAATCTGGGTTGTTACACTGGAATACCAAGAGGATGCTCCCTTTGTAATTGGATCTTAGATTGTGGGTCTACCTTGGCTCCAGAAATAGCACAGGACCTTCCTGGGCACTGTGACATCATAGAAAAGTCTTCACTGTTCTGCGTGACAGTCATTAACTGCTGATGCCCACCAGTGTGTCCTCGGACCTGAAGATATTTTTCTCCTTGAAATGCCAGGTGCTGTTCAACTGTCTCCTTCCACTTCCAGCCAAGAGCCTTTTTTCATCTGCTCCATCCTTCCCCCTGGATTTTGTCAGGGAACAGGACCTTTCTCACTTATTTCCATAGGCACTCACTGGCTGCACAGATCAGACAAATACTCCATGTTTGCACTACTGTTTGATGCTGCTCAGTCCCGTGCACAGAAGGCTTTTACTGACAGTGCCACCGTGGAGGTGACAGTTGCTCTGGCTTTGCTGTGCTGCCACCCAAGCCCACATGGGCCGAGTAGCTCCTGGGCCGGCAGCTCCTCTCACACTCCCTTCCACAAACATCTCCACCTTTGGCAGACCTGCTCTGCTCTCCCCAGTGCTGAATGCTGCATGGGGCTCCCCTTAATACTCTTAACAGTGTCTTCCTTATAACTGTTCTGACATAAGTGTGTCCCTCAAGAGTCCGTACTGGGACCAGTGCTATTCTGTGTTTTCCTCAGTGGTGTGTAGAGTGGGATGAAGTGAACCCTCAGCCAGTCTGAGGATGAGACCAGGCTGAGGAGTGCAGCTGGGGAGGGGGATGTCATCCAGAGGGACCTTCAGGCCCTCAGGAACCTCATGAAGTTTGATAAGGTCAAGTGAAAGGTCCTACATCTTTGTTAGGGCAAACCCTGGAGAAGACACAGCTCCAGGGAGCCTTGTTATGTCTTGTCCATGTCTAAAGGGGAATTGTAAGAAACATGGAGAGGGGCTTTTCACCAAGGCCTGTAAGGACAAGGGGCAATAGGTACAAACTGACAGAGGGTGGGCTTAGGTAGGACATGAAGGAGGGTTTTATGGTGAGGCCCTGGCACAGGTTGCCCAGAGCAGCTGTGACTGACTCATCCCTGGCATCAAGCTGGACAGGGCTCTGAGCATCTTGGTCTAGTGGAGGTGTCTCTGGAAATACATCATGTCTTGGGTCAGACACTGTGTGGCACATGGGGCCCCAGCCAAAGGACTCACTGCTGTGCACCTCTCAGAACTGACTGTGCAGGGGCAGATTAGTGCCCAGTGCCTCTGGTTCAGTGTTGGCCACGTGCACCTTGCACAAGTGTTCACTAAATGTGCCAAGCTGCTGCCTTGGCTGCTGACCTCTGTGCCTTGAAGGTCGGAACTTGGCTTGCCAAGTAGACACCAGTCATCAGCCTTGGAGTAGGAGTCTTCCACTCCTGGATAGCGTGTGAGTGCTGCCATACCCCACAGGAGAAACTTCTATATGTGGTATGGAGTTCTGAGTTATTCCAGGGCTGCTATTTTTAGTACCAAGGAGTCATTTGCAAGGACACACACAACCTTCTGTTTCCATAGGGACAGGCAGAGATAGCTGTGGTGACTGACACAGGAGAATAAAGAATGTGAATTTAACAGGTTCTGGAGTGTTTAATTTTCCTGGATATGTGCATTTGCATGGATTCTGTATTTGGGAGGCATGGGGCCACATCACCTTTGGATTGTCACATCCTGGGGAAGAGGACTTGGGATGGGTGGGCTGGCATGGGTTGCTATGGGGAAGCCAGTGCTGCTGTGCCTGCCTGGGACAGAGGCGACTCCAGTACACACCAACTGTAGCAGAGAAAATGAAATACAGGAGCAAAGCAAAGAGACAGGGTGGGGACAGGAGGAACAGATGCCACAGTATGCTGAACTGGGAACAAGTGGGAGGCTCAGCCAAAAGCAAGGTGAAAAAAATGCCTGAACTCGTCCCTTCTTTGCCAGAGCAGAGCACAAAGTGGGGAGCACTGCAGGGCAGGAAGGGCTCCAGGAGTCCCAGCAGGACAGGGCTGAGCCAATTGAAGGCTGGTGCTGGCAAGGCCACATGGCCAAGGTCAGCTGTCACCTGCTGGTCTCAGATCATACTCCGAGCTGCAGCTGCCAAGCTGAACCCAGCTGGTCTGCAGTACAAGGCAGAGTGCTTGCTCTGTGTGATGGGGACTGAGGCCCTGAGGCAAACGTACAAGACGCTGCAGGTCTTGCTTCCTGCTCCCTGAGCTGAGTGCTTCAGAGTTGAAAGAAACACATTTTATGGATCTTGTGCCAAAACTTTGGGCTGTGTTTCTGACAGCAATTTTCCTTCCTCTATCCGGTGCTAGAAGTGTTTTTGTTTTTCTAATCCCCAGGCTCAGAGACTTCAATTGTAGTGGTGCCCGAGCTGTTTTTCAGGCCAGGAGCATCTTTGTGCTCCACCTCTGTATTTAATTAGACCAGTTCATGGAGATCAATGAGATGTTTTACATGTTGAAGTAGGATCATATTGCAGGATAAGACCTCAAAGATCAGCCTGTTTAATTTTGGTTCACCTTTTACTTGCAAATCCAAAGGATTATTTCCTCCTTTTCAGTTCCAATAGTTCAGAGGAACTTGTACTGCGTACTTGCATTTCAAGTGTCCAGTTCCCTGTTCCTGCCCCTGCCTGGTTGAGTCGTGGGGCTGAAGGCTAGTATGATGGCACAGGGCAGGGGCACAGGGACAGCCTGTCCCTCAGGGGATTTCCTTGGAGGTGGTTCCTTCACCTCATCCCCTCTAAATCTCCATTGTGGGACTTAGGGGGTGAACTGAGAGGTCATGACCATCTCCCTTCCCTGGCTGTGACAGCTGACAACCAGGGCAGCTGCATTAGCCTTTAACAAACGGCTGGTGCCAAGAGCAGCATCTGGTGTGGGGGTACAAAACCAATACAAATCCTGCATGTCTGCACCTTCCTGTCCCATCAACAGAGGGTAAATTGAGGCAAGTTTGTGCTGTTTCCAGTTTGCTGTCATGAATGTCCTTCCAGGAAACAGCATGCAGCAAATGCAAACAGCTAATAAGAACAGAAGGGAAAAGAGAAGTGCAGAGCTAGAAATAGTTCCTTACATAAAGGACTAGTGCCTCAATCTCATTAGTGTCTTAAGAAGCGGGCACTTGGCTGCCTCCGACTGCTAAGATGCAAACTCCAATCTGATCAGCAATCAGCTTTGGGACCCTGGCAGGTGCCACGTGGCACCAGGACACTGCAGTGCCCCTCGGGAAGCCACTCCACTGCCCCAAGCTCACAGCACTTGTCCCAGTCAGTGTGTGTGCCCAGTGGGAGCGTTCCCATGAAGCCGGAGCTGCTGTCCTTCAGCCCGTAACAGGAATCACTGCACTGGGGGGACTGGGCACCATGAGGCAACAGTGGACCAGGCGCGCGAGTCTCTCAGCCAGCCTGAAGATAGGGGATCACCGGGGCCGCTGCCGGACCCCAGAGGAAGAGGAATCCTACATCCCATTTGCACAGGACAGCCTGGTAAGGCAATGGAACTCCATGCAGAATGTGGCAGATGGTAACCAGGAGAATAGCCAAACTCCCATCCAAAGGAACAAGTACCTGCTCAACATTAACGTGGGTGGCAAATTGTTCCAGATAGCTTACAAGGTACTGGCCCAGTATCCCATCACCCGGCTTGGGAAGCTGGCCCTTTATACAGACCCTGTGAAAAAGCTGCAGCTCTGTGATGACTATTTGGTGCAGAAGAATGAGTATTTCTTTGATAGAGATCCTTCAATTTTCCACTACATCTTCCACTTCTACCGCAGTGGGGTCCTGTGGGTAATGGATGAGATGTGCCCCAGTAACTTTGTGGAGGAAATCGAGTATTGGGGAATCCATCTGAAATACTCCCAACGCTGCTGCCGGATCCTGTTTGAGGAAAAGCGAGATGAACTCAATGAGTACCTGAAAATAGAGAAGGAGTTGGAGGCAGAACTAGAGCCCCTGGAGTCAGGGGCACAGTTTGATGGAAAATTTCTGGGTCGGTTTCGGAAGACGGTCTGGAACCTCATTGAGAACCCGTACTCTTCTGTCCCAGCCAAGATCATTGCTGTCATGTCAAGCTTCTTTGTACTTATCTCCATTGTGGGCATGACACTGAGCACAGTGGAGGAGATGAAAAACAAGACAGGGAAAATGTGGATGGAGCAGATGGAAATGATCTGTGCCATCTTCTTCACCTCTGAATATGTCATGCGGCTCATATCCTCCTCCAGCTTCAAGAACTTTCTGCGGGCAGCGTTTAATGCTATAGACCTGGTGGCCATCCTGCCCTTCTACATCCAGATCCTCTTTGAAAATCTAGACGATGGAGACATGCAGTACCATGAGGAGCTGCACAAAGTGGAGAATGTGAGCAAGCTGGGCAAAGTCCTCAAGCTCATCAAGCTCATGAGGATCTTCCGCATCCTCAAGCTGGCACGTCACTCCACTGGCCTCCGGGCCTTCAGCTTCACCATGCGCCAGTGCTACCAGCAGGTTTGCTGCCTCCTCCTCTTCATTGCCATGGGGGTCTTCACCTTCTCTGCTCTCATACACTCAGTGGAACATGATGTCCCCGGCACTGACTTCACCAGTATCCCCTGCGCATGGTGGTGGGCAGCGGTAAGGTGTGAGCAGCTTCTTCCAGAGGGGGGTGAGGGAGGCTCCATGGGTAGGGGCTGCCCTGGTGCTCAGGGGATTCACCACTGGTGTTGGCCAGGGGGCAGGAAGGGCCCAGCCTTCCCACCAGCTCAGTAATGGTGGGAAACCCAGAGCCCTGCATGCTCTGAGAAAAGAAATCAGAGGTTTAGACTGAGCTCAGAGGCTCAAAAGCTGGTGCTGGAGTGGGATGGTGGGACAGAGGTGGTGGCTTGTGAATCTCAAGGCCTGAGTTGAGCAAGGGGGATGTGACTCACCTTTATCTGTCATGGGACTCAAGTGTTGAGTGGATGCAGCCTGTGGGCATGGCAACAGCCACCCTGGACAGCCTGAGGCCTGGGCAGCATTGTGGCCCTGCTGAGCTCAAGAGGCACAAGAGCTTGTGGGTCTGAGGTGGGGAACCCAGGGCTGCATGTGGGACCCATAGTCACACTGTTCCTCAGCCTATGCCATGAGAGTGGATACAGACTGAGGTGTGCTGCCCATTCACTGCCCTGCTTGTTCCAGGAGCTGGTACCTCTGCAGACCTGAGCATTGTAATAGACCTGGCATTACCTCCGAGATGGGGAGCAGCCAAAGACCTTGAGAGCTATGGGTTATGAGGGGATCTTGATTTACAGATTAAATGATCCCACAGATCACTTCTGCTCTTATAATCCCCTTTGGCCACCAAAGGCTATCTGCTTCAAATTCATCCCTCCTCAAGGAAGGGCAAAATCACTCAGCAACATCACCATGTTCAAGTGTTTCAACATCCCAAGCTGAGTCTGTCCCTGGGAGCACAGCTCCCCATTTACTAAACATGGTTCATTCCCAGGCATTCCCTGTTTCCCCTGGAGGGAGGCTCCAGGAAGCTTTGTTTGTCTGGGACCAGGCAGCTCACAGCCGGGAAGCTGTGGAGCCACAGCTCTGAAGGGGAAGGAAGCTCCAACAGACGCCAACTGCTGGGGAAGGCTCAGCTCAGGGGTGGTCATCTGCCTTTGAAGAGACACACACAAAACAGTGAGGGAGCAGGGTCTGGCCTCTGATCTGTGCTTCTGGGGCTCACCCAGCCCTTTCCTTCCTCTCTCCAGGCCTGCTGGGCACAGCCTGGACAGCAGAGCTGTGGCCGTGCAGGCTCTGGAGAGGGGACAGCTCAGATGGCTGCCATCAGGGTCAGGACCTGGCACTGGTCACAGGGGCCAGGTGGCCACAGAGGGGCGGGAGGGAGTGAGTTCCAACACCAGCCAGAAGGGTCTGCTGGGCTTGTTCCCGTGGGATTTTATCCTTTTCTGTCCCTGCACAGGTCAGCCTCTCCACTGTGGGCTACGGAGACACTGTGCCTGACACAATACTCGGCAGGCTGGTGGCATTTGTCTGCATCTCCTTTGGCATCATCCTCAATGGAATGCCCATCTCCATCCTCTACAACAAATTTTCTGACTACTATGCCAAGCTGAAGGCCCATGAGATGAGCCAGTCACTTCAGCTTTCCAGGAGGATCCGCTTGAAGGAGCGAGTTCTGCGGAAGTTCTCAGAGTGCTGGAGAGCTGACCCCCGCTATTACCGCTGACCACAGACTCCCCACACCCCAGACATCCCCTGTCCTGGCCATCCTCCCAGTAGATCCTGTCCCCCAGGGAGGCTCCAAGCTATGTGGAGAGTCACAACAGTGCTGGGGCTCTGCTGTTGCACCAGGGCTGGTGCCAGCTTGGACCTCCCTCACTGCAGTGTGGCAGACACTGCCATCCTGCAGAGCGATCAGTCAGAGGTGGCTCGGGAGCTGTACAGCCAGGGCAGGATGTTTGTCTGCTATGGGCTGAAGCAAGAGGCACCCTGACATCACGGGGAGTGAGGGATAGGACAGAACTGTCACCTCTCTGAGGCAGGTAGCCCAGTGTGACAGATGTGCAGGTGCTGCTCCGTTCCCCACTGAGTGGGACACACACAAGCTCCCCCTGCCCAGGGCCCTGTGACTCCCTCCCAGCCAAGCAGCCCAGGCCTAGTCCAGTGTGGGGATTTGGGTGAAGGCCCAGAGGAAAGGCTATAGCCATACATCCTTCTAGCCAAATCTGCTCTTCTTCCTACTGCCCTGGAGTTTGGGGCACAGTCCTGACTCAGGATGTTGCTGTGATGGGACCCACAGGCACTATAGGCATACAGAGCTTGTAGCTAGGACACCACCAGGAACAGGTATTTAATAAAACAGGCCCAAACCTTTATTGTCATGCATTCTTTTCCAGCCAGTGTGTGTGAATCAGTAAATTGTTTGGGGTGAGGAGGGGGCATCTCCCCAGGGCTCACAAGTCCACCAGTGCAAGGACAGGGCTCTCAGGGTTGCAGATGAGCCTGTCCATGCATTAGTTTTGGAATGAGGTGCCTGAGCCTGCATGCATTGAAATGGAGCTGGGAGATGCATTTGATCAGGACACACCAGTTGGCTCTGCCCTGTGTTGACATCATGGGAGGCAGTGGGGGACATGTCTAGGGGGCACACGGGAAGGATTTGCCCTCTGGTGTGGGACAGTCAAAGGACCTCCTACACCCTTCCCTCGGGTGAGATGCAGAGGGGGACCTTGGGCTGCAGGGAGAGTTGGTGTGCGGAAGGGACAACAGCTGCTGCTTCCAGGTGAGCAGGGGGAAGAAACTGCTGCCAGGCAGGCCAGGGTGCAATACACTCACTAATGGGCTGGGCTTGGAGATGCAGAGGTGCCAGGGGACTCCTGGTATCAGCCTGGGACTGTGACTAAGCTGCTGATATTGGAAGCTTGGAAAGAGACCTGGAGGAGCTGAGGGCTCTGGCAGGGACAGCCACATTCCCACTAAGAGCTGGACTGCAGGGGACAAGGGGGCTCTGCCAGCAGGTGTGAGTGGACCCCTGCCCTGACCACCAACACCTACACCCACTCCCTGGTAACCCACATTGACACCCGCCCTCTGTGCACCTCCCCAGCACTGACCTGACCCCACAGCACTGGGCAGCTCAGGTGTCCACCCCATTTGTCTTTCATGAGGAACATTCTCTCTGGGCACAACAGTTTCCTCTGAGCATCTTCCCCCAGAGCTCTCCCACCCCATTGTCCTGGTTTCAGCTGCAATAGTTCATTTTCTTCCCACTGGCTGGTACAATGTTGTATTTTAGATTCAGGGTGAGAATAATCTTGATCACACACTGGTCTCCCAGTGGCCAATTGCTGCTAGGAGGCAGGCTGGGCACAGAAGAGTGGGTGCTGAGCAACTGGGTATTGGCATCACTTGTCTGTCTTGGGGTTTATGATTCCCTCCTTTTGGTGTCTCCCTTTTCCCTTTGTAATAATACTACAAATATTATTAAATGTTACCATTTTTTTAAAATTTTATTTCTATTATTTAACTTTCTTTATCTCAACTCACAGGTTTTACCTTTTCTTCTGATTCTCCTCCCCATCCCACCAGGGTGGAGGGGGAGGCCAGTGGCCCTGTGGTGTGTAGTTGCCATCTGGGGTTAAACCACACTATCCACCACCCACCTGCCCCAGGAGCATCAGCTCCAGGCACCTCTATACACACCCCCGTCCCACCCTAGACCCCATCACCTCATTCCTCCAAGCACCTCCATTGCCTGCTCATCTCCCTGCACACTCACTTGCAGGCTGATGGATCCTGAGATCATTCAGCTTTGAAAGAATGGGGCACACCAACCTCATCCCCTTCTTGTCCCTGGAAACTGTGCTGCGGCTGGATCTTCATCCCTCCATGTGCACTCCCTTCCCTGTGCCTGTGAGATGTCTGCTTGCCCTGTTCCTGGAAACAGTTGAGAGTCCACAGGCATCTTTTGGAGAATGGCACTTTAAATAATTGCTCTGAATTAATTTTACAAGTCACAGCAATGCAGGAATGTACAGATATTTACAGGACACTGTACAGACGGTATCTGTCATATATTAGTGCTCTTGCTATATACATATAGTATGCAGGAGCCTCTGCATGGGCAGGGACACCCATACCCCTGCACAGGGCACCCCAAAATGGGGCTGCTGCCCTGGGGCTGCTGGTTCATACTGGCTTGTTTGCATTGATTTCATCAGAGCTTGGCCCTGAGCCTTCCTGGGCTGGCCCTGTCAGGGGGTGACACCATCCAGGGCAGACCCAGCACCCCCTTGCTTTTCTCCTCCCAGTCACTTTTAGAGGGTTTGTGAGACAGAGAGTCCAGTGATGCTCTGGAGGGAGCGGGTGCAGCCTCCACTGCAGTGGTGTTTCCAGCCCCCTGCTCCTCCTGCCTCAGTGGCAGCCGCAGCTCTCAGCCACCATGTCATCATACTGCTTGAGGACCACATTCTCGTAATCATCAAAGTAGAGGAGGTTGATGGACTGGAGCTTGTCAGGCACACAGCAGGGGCTGCTGACACCCTCACTCAGCTTCAGGGCATTGATGATGGACTGCACTGTGGCGTGGTTCGTCGGACGCATGTTGTTGCCCAGAGGGAAAGGGCAGGAGCCTTTGCAGTGGAAGGCGTTGTACCCCCGTGGTGAGATGATCCAGCCAGACCAGCCAATCTCCTCGAAATCCACAGACAAGGGATGCCTCTGGCAGGACTGAAGCCGGTTCAGCGAGCGTGTACTGCGTGACCTGCCCAGCTTGGGCACCGGCATCTTGGCAGGGAGATTGGGAGCCTGAGGCTTTAAATCTGTCAGAAAAGAGCATCCGATGCCATTGGCCACTGTGTGAGCCTGGGTGAAGACAGAAAATACTGCAGCCCCCCCGGCCAACCCTCCCCACAGGTTTTATGTGCAACCCTCTGGTCACAGCCTGTCACCAGCCCAGACAGTGCCACCAGGAGGTGACAGCCTCAGTCTCATGGCCAAACTCAAATCCAGCTTCACATCTGCAAGCAGGCAATACTCCTGAGCAAGCTACACCAGAAAGGAGTGAGTCTCTCCCACTAGCCAGGGAAGGAGGTTTGGATTTGAGGAGCTCATGTGTGGGGAGCACCCCCTGGGAAAGGGATGTTGGCACCAAGGGAGTCATGCCAGGCATGTGCGACCCACCTGGGAAGCCAGCTGTGGGCAGCGATGCTCCACGGCGCCCATCGTCTGTGAAAAGGACCAACATGGGCTTCTTGCTCTCATGGTGGCCCCGGCCAGATGCAAACTGCAGTGGTGGGGGGTCGAGCGGGCTCCCCCCTGGGCCCTGGACTGTCACCAGCAAACCCTGGTTGCTGCTTTCATCTTCAGCCCAGTCACGAACCTGGGGAACCAAACCAATGTCACCACAGACCAGGACAGGCACTGCACTGGTATCCCCACAAGCAGGTCCCAGGCCAGCAGCAGGACATCGTGAACCAGGACCTCTTGAGGCCACACTCTGTTCCAGGGGAAGGGGTTGCTCTGAGGCTGCAGCACAGGGGACACTGGCAAGAGCAAGCACCAGCATTCCCTGCAGAGTAGTGAGACAAGTTTGAGGAAGGATGAAGCAGCCCCCGGGGCTCTTGGCAGGACTTTTTCCTCCCCGTACCAGAGGATGCATCCCCCCATGTCACTACAGAGACTGCAGACAGGAAACTACACTGGAGCCTCAAAGGCTGCTGGGGGTGAAATGGGTTAAAAAATCTCCTGCATGTGAACCCCAGGATTCTCTGTGTGCTGTGCAAAACAGAAGAGAAGTGACTCACAGCCGGTGTGATGGCAAAGACCTCCCAGCCCGAGGTTTGCAGTGAGACAAGCCGTGCTGCCAGCAGCTTCTTCCCTTCAGGGCTGTCTGGCTTGTCTTTCTCCAGCACCTGGTACACACTGACCTGGGGAAGGCAAAAAGGTGGTCACCCCGGTATATTCTGCCCAAGGGGTTGACCCTGGACAGAGGTGTGGGGGGAGATAGGGAATTATCAGCATGGATCTGTAACAACTTTGGTGTGCCTTTGCTGATGTTTGCACAAGCCAGAAGGATATTTAAGAATTTGCCACAGTTAAATCATTGTGATTCTCTGTGAAACATTAGTTCATGTGACCCTAGAGGCAGGCTGCATTCACTGCAGGTGAATGACCACAGTGTATCAGTGGCATCCCTGGGCACAGGCTGGGGGCCGGCCCCATCCCCATCCCCATCCCCATCCCCATCCCCATCCCTCTCCTCACCTGGCAGAAGTGATGCCTTTTGAGCCCATCTGTGACCCTCGGCCAGAGGCGGAAGAGGTGCAGCTCTGCCGTCAGGATCTTCTCATTCTTGGCCACGCTAGAGAGGACAAACAGGAACCTCATCTCCTCGCTGTGAGCTGGAGAGAAGGATGCGTTTAGAAGAACAAAACCAGGGGCGGCACCGCCACCCGCCACGTTCAGCCCCTCCCAACAGCCGCATCCCAGCACCACAGCCCTCCCCACCCTTACTTTTTTCCAGGAAGCTGCGGACAGTGTTGCCCTCCAGGATGTCAGGGTTCTTGGTGACACCATCCGCATTGGCGACAGTGTTGAATAGATCCACCATGTACTGTGGTGGCTGCTTGAAGTGAGTTGGGGGGGCCGGAGGGTCTTCCATGCCAAAGACTTCCAGGAGTTTCTTCAGCGCCTCAGCCCGCCAGCTCACCATGCTGGCTGGGCTCGGGCATGCCGTCTTGGCCAGGGCCAGCAGCAGTAGGACGGTCCCCAGCATGGCTCTGTGCTCTCTGTCCCTTGCGCAACTCCTCCGGCCTTCCCGGTGCTGCATTTATAACTCACTGGAAAGCTGGACTAAAGTGAAATACGCGCAGGAGCAATCAGGAGGGTAAAGAGATCTAATTGCCATGCTAACAAGGTGAGAAGCCTGGCTCCCGGGCCCCCTGCATCAATTAGCCCCAGTACACAAGCGGGAAGGAGGACGGCTCACCAGGCATTCCTAGGGTTGTGGGGGAAACGGGGGTCTGGGGCCACCAGCCCCTTGCCAGTCTTGGCTCGGCTGCATTTGCTCTCCGTAGGAGACTAACTGGATTTTAATGACTGCACTAATGGGACAAATCGGAGAACCTTTGTGTGGAGGAATGCAGCCCATCAAGATGAGCATCCCCTTCCCATCCCAGTCCTGCCGCAGCAGCTCGTACTGCCCCTCTCGCAGCCGCTGCTGAGAGCGAGGATCGTGGCGGGGGCTCAGTGTCACACTGGTGTCCCCATACCATGTCCCTGTCAGGTGTGCAGGGTGGCGTGCCCGGGGTCCCCCTCTCTCGGTGGGGGCAGCCCAGGCTGTGTGTCCTGCCGGGGAGCCGAGGCCACGGGGCAAAGCAGGTTTTAGCACAGGACCCAGCGGTGCGGTGCTGCGGTGCTGCAGCCCCGGGCTGTGGGGTCACACCACAGCAGGACCCTAATTCAGCTCTTTTTTTTTTTTTTTTTTT